>JXSR01S075015.1:36040-50207 GCA_000969725.1 Ophiothrix spiculata | reverse complement strand
CATCATTGAATTCTTTGCAGTCACTTTTGCCTTTAATTTGATCATTTTGTTAATTTGATCACTTTGTTGTTTATGGCTGAACAGAAAATGGTGTAAATCACTAAGTGATGCGTTAATGTGATATTGAGCTGTGCTCAAATTATCTTCAAAAATTATTGTCTACCACACTTATATTGTAATTGGGTAAAGCCGAAAACATACTCGGCCTCCAAACAAATTTTTCACTACCAAACATTTGGTCGTGACGTCAAAATGACGAGTGACCCCGAACAAAATAATGTCAACGCCGAGTTGAGACAAAATAAAATTTCGCGCTAGATTGCACATGCTATTGAATTGCCATATACGAAGGGGTATCAAAAAGTTTTAAACTTTACCCAGAAGAAATGGCGACAGGAACGAAATTTCATTATGAGATACTTTAGGCATCTTTGTATAGTCAATGTGCAAAGTAACACATTTCTCCCACTTTTAACTGCCTGTCTATAGACCGTTATTGTAGGGATCCTCTCGATTGAAAAAATCTGATTTTATATTTCAGTGAAAATCAACCTTTTCAGGTCGTCATGTTTTATTACACCATTGTGACGTCATTCGTAGACCGATTTCCATAATTTTGGTATCAATGGATAGAAGAAACCCTACTCTTCACAATTGTATCAAAAAAACAAACTTTGGTGGTTTCAAAAAGATTTACTGGGCCCTGCAACCCTTCAAATGCAAGAACTTTATTAAGCCGCATGTCTCAATTTTCTCCATGCAGCTTATATTTTAAGTGGGTAGGTAGATGGCATCAATCACCACCTGTAAAGAAAGTAAAAATTTTTGCACCATAATGTACATAAAGATGAGTGACTATTCTGACAAAATTTCATTGGTATAGCTCAATCCCTTCTGGGTAAAGTTTAAAACTTTTTGATACCCCCTTGTACATTGGACCAAATGTTTGCTACCCGTTCATACTTTAAGTTCGATGGCAAATATTTGGTGACGTCACGACCAAATGTTTGGTAGGAAAAATTTTGTTTGGAGGCCGAGTATGATTTTTCCTTAATATATCTCACTGATTAAGTTTATTTGCCAGATTGATTTTTATCCTCATATGTTGCTATATTTCGAAACAAAATTGAAATTGAAATAATTTGATATGCAATTGTATCAGTTAACCTGTTAATTACAATTAAGTTATGCACACACATTTTTTGAAACCGTAGTCTTGTGTTTTTACCACAAGAATATGTTTATGAACGTTGTCAATAAAATATGAAGTTATCACTAGTGTGCATTAATATTTTACAGCTGGGCAGTTAAAATAAACTTTTTGCCATGTCAAAAAAGACTTTAAACCATGTACAGTAAAAAGGCATACAGTATCTCTTTCAAGGAGAACCTCTTATAACTATTTGTTTTTACTCAGCCTTGTATCCTGTGGAAGCAAAGAGGAGACTTGTGATGCACAGTAGGACAATGACATCTCTTCTATCATGCAAGTGGTAGATATCTATTACTTTTATGCTTAAAATCTTCTAACAAATATTTACATTTATGTATGTGTGGTAAGATAAGTTTGAAAATGATGCTATTAATAAAGATGGCCTCTTTGTTAAATGTGAACTCTGAAGATTATATTCAAAATTGAATTAATTTAAGGTCAAATTTTAAAGAAAAAAGTAGAAGTAATATAATGGTTTAGTTAGTTCACGCTGGAAAAAGTAACTACATAATTGAATGAAAAATTACAAGTTAATTCTATCTCAATCTTAGCCATATCCATAATTTAGAATTGAATTTATTTTATATATCTCTCTGGAGTAGGCCTATGTTGTATTTTAATCAACCACAGCAATTTAATTTTGCCTTAATACAACCTTATATAAAGTGTATGGAAATGTTCTTAAAAAGCTTGAAAATGTATCAACATGTATAAAAATATATGGTACACAAAAATGGTTAAAATTGAGAGAGAATTAACTTGTAATATTTCATTCTGATGAATTAAATATGTATGTGAGATGGATTTATCAGTAAAAAAATTAAAAAAACTATTCATTATAGTGTAATATGTATTCAAAGAGAAACAATTAAATCAAAAATAATTCATTTGACCATCACAGGCATAGAAATGAAAGTATAAGATTTTGAAGTAGAAAACCTGTTTTGACACCATTTGTTTTCCTTCAGAAAAAAATCAAAAATTGGTGAAAGAATTGAATTTGTTTTGAATTTTGAATATTCCACAAATTAAGGGAAACTATGGATAGTCTGTATTACTATAAACATAGTTAGAAATGTACCAAGGCAGATCTAGGCCAGTTTTGTTTTGCCTGTTCATTCAAGATTCAAATTAAACCAGATTAACCCTTTTTTCCCTCCTGGGAAGGGCCTATATAAAAAATACACATTTTCCCTATGTCCAGGGTGGAATTCGAGCCCGCGATCTGGTGCACTCCAATCTGATGTCAAGCAATACGAGGCCAATGAGTAGGCGCTGCCTAGGCAGCAATACTGCGCTCATTACTACCTCCCGTCTGTGACATATTTGGACTTATAGGCTATTTTCTTGTTTTTCTTTCTGAGGTGTTTTGGAGTACGTAGTATGGTTAGAGTTAGCATAAAAACAATTGCTTATGAAACATGATGTCAGTTTGTAAAATGATTATAGATTCCAATTTAATGAGATATCATAGCCAAATCATACCATACTCTTAGAGAACATCTTCACTCCAATTTGTCCTACTTTTGATCTTCGTCAAACTGAAATATATACAAAATAAAATTGCTTATCACCAGGTTCCAAATGAGCTACCAAGCTGTACAAAATTAAATGCATCATTTCACTTTTCATATATTCCCTGAAACAGTGTGTATAATGAAAGAATGAGCAAGAGCACGTCTCCCAAGAATTTATGACCAACCATCACATCACGCAATGTTGACACCTGATATGAGCTAGCATGCGTAGCCATCATTTAAGGATAACATCTCGACACACTTCATGGACTAGTTTAGATCGCTATCAGGGGAGTCATCTCAAAGGAATATGCAACCAAAGTTTTGAACCAATTAAATTTATTTAAGTCAACTTCAGTTTACGTTTTATTTCCTTCAATTTCTGTGTTTCCAGTATCACTTTATATATTTCTGGTAATTTGTGTGTTTCCAGTTGTACTAGAATCGATAACTACGTGACCAAAGTTTTGAACAAAGTTTTAAAAAAGGGTAAAAAAGAAAATTGTCACATAAACAAGTGTGTTAAAACAATTTGTTACCAGTATCTTTTTGTTTGATATCAGATTTGATAATTTATTCTTTGTCAAAACTTTAATAAAAAATTTATTCAGTACAGTTTTTATTCAAAAAGTATATTACTTAATTGTGATTGGTCCATCTACACTGAGTAATTTGATTCAGCCAATGTGTATCATTCATCTTACATGTTTTCTTTGATGATGAAGTTACTGAAATCATGATCAGATCTACTACTAAAATGACAAGAAACCCCTTTTCTTGATATGTCCTAACTCCTTTGTCCGTATGTGGTGCCCCCTGTTAAAATTTACTCGTTCAGCTCTACTTCATTTACAAATTGCTGCAGTGTTTGGTGCCGCCTAGTCTTTGAATATTTATAGAATTCATTATGTTGAAAACTTACAATTTACCTGCTAGCTGGTAAAGTAAATTTCCTCAATCATAAATGAAATACTGTCAAGGATCCAGTCCATGTTTTAAATATATTTAAGGGTGTCATTGCTTTACTGATTGTTCTGACCTAAAACAATAATGACAACAACAACAGCAAAAACAACAACCAAATCCCTGCTAGGCATATTGCTAAACATTTGATTTGGGTGCAAGATGGTCCTGGGTTCGATTCCCCTGTCAAATGTATGAAAATATTGATTTTTGATATAACATTCGAGGAGATTAGGGATTACAGTTGAATATTTTCACAATTCTTCTAGAGTTACTTCTCTGAGTTACATTGGGAAGGGGAAGAACTTGAGCTCTAAATGTCGTAGATACTGAAACGATAGCTATGCATGGAAATTTAATCATTATAAATGACTTTAAAAAAGGATAAGTATACTGGCCCCTGGGCCCACACCTAGGATATTTTGACTGGTCCCTTCTCTGCAGAGAAACTGCTTACAATATGAGTCCACTATATCTGCTGTAGCATGTAATTGATGAGGTGCTCATTGCCATATTCTCACAAGAATTAAGGTAGATGAAATGTAAGATTCCAGAATTTATCTTAAGAAGGCTAATGATGCTAAATTAGGTCAGGGAGATAGGAGATAATTGACAAGGAATTTGGACTTGTATAGATATATAGTCAATCATGAAATCAACAAGTGGTGTATTGAGAGGGAATGAATTATTTAGATGAATGTTAGAGCTCTGTCACACATCACCGTCCGATTGGGTCAGCATTGTTTAAAAACTTTCTGAGCTAGTGTTTACCAAAAGGATTCAGACCTGGGATAGAAGATAATAATTGTAACAGGAAAAATGCACATATTGCAATTTGGTAGTGCATTGTGGCTTTAATTCGGGATGGTACAATTTGTGACCCCACTTCTGTGGCCCCACCTTTGTGACCCCACTTTATTCTTGCTGAAATTTGATAAAGATGTACTCTAGGGCATCCTGGGCAACATGAGCACATTTTAAAAATCATCCGAGGTCATTTAGGGGTCTTATGGGGGTCAAACGTCAAATTCTAAAAATACTCCGATTGACCTGAAATTTGATATGGATGTACTTTAGGACATCTTGAGCAACATAAACACATTTTAAAAATCATTCGAGGTCATTAAGGTGGTCAAAATGGGTAAAAGGACAAATTGGCAAATATTGATTTTGATTATTGATTGAAACGGGGTTGAAATATTTTCAAATTTGACCCGGAAGTGACACTAAATGACCTCTGAAATGTGTTAATATTGCTCAGGATGTCGTAAAGTACATCCATATCAAATTTCAGGTCAATCGGAGCATTTTTAGAATTTGACGTTTGACCCCCTTAATGACCTCGGATGACTTTTAGAATATGTAATGTTCATGTTGCCCAGGATGTCCTAAAATACATCTATATTAAATTTCAGTAAGAATAAAGTGGGGTCACGGAAGTGGGGTCACAAATTGTACCATCCCGAATTAAAGCCACAATGCACTACCAAATTGCAATATGTGCATTTTTCCTGTTACAATTATTATCTTCTATCCCAGGTCTGAATCCTTTTGGTAAACACTAGCTAAAATTGTTGCATTTTTCTTTGTAAAACTGGCCCATCTCAAAAACACCTTGTATTAAGTAAGCATCACCAATCTTCTTTCCTTTCAACAAGGTGTCAACCATAAACCAGGGGTAGGCTTTCAATTTTTAATTAGTTTGTAAATTATAAATGAGTTTTCTGACTTGCGCCATACGTGTAGTGGCATTTATGAGGGGATGTGTGAAAGATATGCTGTTGTGGCTAAGCATCGCAAGTTGGCTTTGTAGTATCAAAGTATTCTCTTTTTCATTAGATAAGGTCAAGAAATATGAAAAAAACCTGTCAACTTGACCAACAAATTGCAAGAGAGGCTTTGGACACTTGTGATATTTCACTTTTGTAACTTTTTCTTTCATGAAAAATCTATGATCTACTTAATAAGGTAACATGTTATACTACATGCAACATGGTCTAATTATCAAAATTCAGTTTTCAGTTTCCAATGTAAGTCATTGGCACAGATAGACGGGGTATGGAACGATAATCCCCAGTTAAATGCCTTACCCCTTCTTATCCCTTAAAAAAAGCTTTGGCAAAAAATTTAGATATTCTATTTTGTGTGTGTGCCATTGAAGAAGTTATCCACTTGAAAAAATCTTTGCCCCCATGTTGTTCCACCTTGTGAAAATAACGGGCAAGGCCACTGATGAAAAATCACACTCAAATGCTCAAGAAGAGGTTTGAATTTTGGTTTGAAATAAGTTCTTCATTCACAACCCTCACTGTACTACCCGCAAGACAGTTTTTCCCCCATGCACTAACACCTTTCTCCACTTGAGTTGAAAGTGTTTACCTTAGCATAAATTGAGATGAGAAGACTTATATTTCATATGAAAGTGTGAAATTGTATGATTAATTGATCTTAGGGTCTGTCTTCATGCTTAGATAAAAGTTGTTTTATGTCATCACCTATAGAGTAGATGTATCAGCATTTGTCATCCTCATCATTAATTAACTTCTCATCTCGACTTAACTGTCCTTTTTTCGCCATCTTTTGGCACATAAAGCCCCATGCTTGTCTTCCATTGTTTCCTGTTGCTATCATGCCTTGTAACTGCATTCAAGATCTTCCATCCTTTCTCATTTCCTTCTTTCACAACATTTTCCCATGTTCTTTACTTTGGAAACACTAATGTCACATTTTGTTTATCCTCATAATAAATTGGGAGGTAAAAGATATGTTAAAAAAGTCAGATTCTTTGTCCAAAAACAATTTCTTCAATTAACTGTCTTCAGTAGACAGGATAATAGTGGAAATTAGTCCATTAATAATTTAAAAGTACTTGCTTCCAAATCATATGATCTAAAATTCGTAACTTTGCAAAAGGTAACTACACATTCCAGGAAGTATTGTGGAGTAAGCAGATTTATGATAACAATCTGTGCAATGTATGTCACATCCACAGATCTGATTAGCCCTCAGCACTGTCAGTTTGGAAGAAATGCGACCAGGAAGATGACGTAGAATGGTGCATTATAGCCCAAAGGGTGGGGCAAAATACTTTTGTTACGTACTCAGAGAATGAAAATTGCTTTCTAAATGCATGATTTTTGCTTATTGAAGTACTAAAGGGAAAAAGTTGTGTTTTTTAAAAAGTTTGGCCTATATTTTATTTTTTGATGTTTTGGGATACTAAAATAACCTTGTTCTGTTAATGCAAGCGAGTTGTAATTTGAAATCTCTGCCATTTTATCATAAATTTGTATTACTCATTATACAGTGTCCAACCTTGAGTCAGTAGCTCTTGAAATGAATAGTTCTTCAGCTGACGTTAAGAACTTTAAGAGCCACTGACATACAGTAGGCAAATTTGGATTTTTTCCCCATTCTAGTGACTACAAGTGGTACATGTATAAAACATATGATCGTTCATCTGACCAGCTGTACATGCATAATTTTTTTTTTTAACTTAAATATCAAATAATATAAAGACCATGTTGCAAGGATTAAAATGACACCTCGTTGAATTTTATCAGCTTTCAGAAATCAAGTTACGGTTGGTTCAAAGTTTTTGGCAGACAGAATATTCTATGCAACAACTATCCGTGTTTAAATGATTTGCCCTTATACCCTAATGCACCTTGGGATTTGAACGGGGATTTGATGATATACTTTTTTTATTCGCCACCGTGTTGAATATTCTATCATGAAATAGTCGTTATTACATAGATATGCGTGAGATTTTATTGAATAACGAATAAATATTGCACAAAATTGGCATAGAATATTCTATGGGAAGAAGTAACTAAGAACCAATCCTTATAGTCGATCAAATGTGGAGAGTTTGACTTCTAAATTTTACCTACATAAGTATCATATATACAAATGTTAAGATTATTTCCCAAATGCAGTGAGAATGAAAAAGAATTGTAATAGGTTTAAGCTTTTATATGAGAATATAAGCTATACCCATAGGTTTATGGGGGAGATACTGCACTTTGTATACTGGCTCATGTAATGACTTCATCAGCCATGGAGCTCAAATTGGGAGCATTTGAATCCACTTGGTTCCCACCAAAATCAACTCCGGGTGTCAAGAATCAGTTGCGCATAGTCACAAATCATCATTTGCAAAAACCCGACCCAAATACCCCAATTTTTCCTCCATGCTGGAATAAAAATGGCGGTGAGTCTGGTGTCTCCCCTGTAAATTTATGGCTAAACCTGAAAGTAAAATACTTAGTTGATCCTTTCACATCACTGACCTGCATTGCTAACCTATTTACCTAACCCACATATTTTGTAAATTTAGTACTTGTTATAACTGACTTTGTGTTAAAATTGTTTGAATTTGATGAATAAATAATTTTATATTTTGTACAATCTAGGCTACATATGTTTTTGCTGATAGCTACATTTAGGAACACCTGAGCACACAAATATACTGTTGTAAGTTTTCATGATATTTGTTGATTTTTTGCAAAGCTGAGTATGTGACATTGATCTACAAATACGTAATATTCAATATCCAGTAACATTTTATATTTGTCTTTCATTATTTATGTATTGATCATTTGATGGAGTCAAATTTATATGATTGGATGTATATGAGGATGTTAATAGTGCACACAACATATGTAGATTTACATTGGAAAATATCTTAAAGAATGAAATGATCGAAAAGAGAAAATGTTACAATCCCACTTAAAAAAAAAGAACCTTAAGGGTAGAATGCATGTTCTGAATCATTTTGCATTTTTCATGTAAGTTTTTATTTGGATTTACTTCATAGGTACCTTTGTTGGGATTGCGGTTTTTTGAACAACAATAAAGTTCCAAAATTTATTTACTGATCTTTTATAAAATGAAAAAGCCTGAAGTCAATGTTAAATTTTTTCAGTACAAAGGTGATCATGTGACTGCAAAAGTGTCAGTTATTGGTTACATTTATACATTAGTGCCTTTTTGATTTTGATTTACATTGTCATGACAACAACTTTAATAAGATTTTTTCATGTTATTGATGGATAACAAAACAGCTAACATTTATGACAAATTTCAATAAATAAGAAAGCTTTTAATTTTTTTGCCTCTTTGGAAAAAGGAATGAATTCTTGTATATTTGTAAAACAATGAAACATTGAACATTAGCATAAGAAGAAGTGATAAAATACATCTTGAAGTCAAGTTAAATATAGCGGATGCCTTAAAATTCATAGCAAGTGTAAAATGCAGTTTACGTCAAACCAGCATGCGTCTGGGCCATGTGGCCATACTGATTGGGTTTATTTTGCTTGGCTAATAGCTAATTTGTTAAACATTATGGCCCGTATTCCAGAAAGATGTTTAGCTAAATCAAGGTTTTATTTCTCGTCAACAGCACGACTCATTGACCTGTTCCACAGTTAATGCTCAGTTAAACAATGGTTTAGCTAAACATCTTTCTGGAATACGGGCCTATATGTACTGCCCATTTCGTGTATTTGTTAGAGATATACAATTGCATAAATTTTGATGAATAATGGATTTATGTCTTTATTGATTAGAGTATACAAGTACAAAGAAATCATATGAACTTTTTTAATGGTAAAGGCTCAGTCTCTTTGATTTTGATTAACTCAGGTAATGTATTCAAGATGTTAATTTATAACATCCCAAAGGATTAGGGAAAAGGACCACAAAGTATGAGCAAGCATTGGGAGGAGTCCATGAAAGTTGTTATGACGCATTTGCAATAATTTGGAAAAAGTATCGCTGAACCACCATCAATACATGTGCATTTATTTTTGCTTGAAAAAAGTATCGCTGAATCATCATAGATACTCTCCTGTGTATTAGCAAATAATTTAAAATGTCTTCTTGCAAATGTTGTCACCAATATATTGGCAATGTCTTAACAATGTCTTTGTGATGCATATATGTTCTCAAAACCATCACCGTAATGATATAGGTACGCTTGAAAGCATCGGTAATGCAAATATATGTAAATTTATATCACCATTAAAACAAATAAACAAAAAATATAATAAAATCCCTTACTGTCTTAATAATGTTTTACAATTTAGATTCAAAATCTGACATTCACCACAACACATTTTCTGCAATGATCTATCAATTTTATTTATGTTATGCATACTGGATTTAAACATATAACATATATGCATAATAAACCCATACATTTTCATGTATGTTTTTCTGATGCAAATAAATCAACATTAAAGTATCATCACATTTAGTGAACTGTGTATTTTGGATGATGCATTTACAATCACTGCATCATTTAAGTACCAGGGATGTTCAATAAGTTTATGGCCTGAAGAAGAAGGAATTAAGCCATGCCATTTGCATCAATATTTTATTGAGTTCAACTTAAAGGGACTGGCCTAGATTCTTCCCACTTATTTTTTACCTATATATTTTTTTACTTTAATCGATAGAACATGTTTATAGTAATATAACCTACAAGTAGTTTTCCATGATTATGAGGAATATTGGTGAAAATTGCAATTCTTTACCTACTTTATTTTTTGTCGCCGGAGACAAAAAGTGGTGTGAAAACAGTGTTCCTAGTTTTAAAACTTAAAAAATCTTGTTTCTACACCTGTGATGGCCAAACAAATTATTTTTGATGAAATTGTTTCTCTTTTAATATGTATTGAATAATGTCTAGAGGCTTTGTTTAATATTTATCTATCTGAGGTAGAAATTTAGGATTCAGAAACACAGGATAGTCACTCCACCATCAAAGAACGATATATTGCAAATTAGTTCTCTCTCAATTTGAGCCATTTGTGTGCAAATTTTTGCAGGTTTTTTTTGACTTAATTATACTTTTTAGCTATATTTAGAGTATTTCCATAAGTTTTTAATTCTAGGTGGAATCTAGGCTAGTCCCTTTAATTGATTAATATTTGGAAAGTAAATATAGAGCTGCTCTCATTTATATAAATGAAAAAAGATATTTGAAACTTTCTACACATACATCGATCAAGTTGAAGTATAAATTGCTTACCTTATCTGGTCTACCTCAGACCACAAATATATTGAAAAGCCCTCGTATCATCACATCAAGATGGTAACTTCTTGATCACATGAAGTGGATTTTGTATTCATAGATGATACATTTTCTATCACTTCCTCAATATAGTGGAGATGATGCATTTCAGTACATCATTAATGTGATGGACACAGGTGTAAAGATGACACCACAATAATATTGTGATTCATTTATTAATTATGATTATATCCGCTAGATATAATTACATCTTTTGTTTCTTTTATTAGCAGAATCTAATATAGCCAGTGAGGAGAGTCTGGTGAATTTTTGCCTCGGGGTATTTTCAACATCTTTTTTCTCATCTAAGAAAGCTAATATATCGCCTTGGGTTGTAGATTACGTTAGTGAGTGAAGTCCAGATTATGAATAGAAATGGCCGCGTAACCTAGTTTTGATGTTGATGTGACAAGAACAAATTCTCGGTGGAAATGGTGTTTTATTTGAATATAGCTTTTCACTAAAATGTGTTTCAGCTTAGAAAACGTTTATCGGCAGACTTTTTGAATGTTTAAATTTTGTGTATTTTATAAATTGACAGAGAAATGAGGAGTGACAAATTATGTCAAAATATATCCTTGTGTAAAGGCTGGTGTGATATTGTGATTCATTTATATAAATATTTAAAAAAAACTTCCCTAAAATTACCAATTTAATATAATACTGGTACATAAAATATATTATCTATTAATTGTTTCTGTGTGTTTTGTTATAACTGGGCCGTGGCAAAAGGATGCACTTGTCGGCTTGTACATGTTGCTCATTGTAGCATATATGATGTATATGACTAGTATACATCAGATATGCTACAATGAGCTATATGTAGGAGATGGCAAGTGCATCCTTTTGCCATGGCGGCAAGTACTGACGGCGGCCCATTACTTTGCCAAAATGTTTGTCAAAAATATGCATCGCACCTTTAAGGATTACAAAATCATTGTCATTGTCATCACCATTGTCATCATCAAAGTTTGTATCTTGTCTTTTAGCTTGTATATTTTGAGTTTATTTTACAGATGGAGAAAAACAGTTTGCAGCTTCAGAGAATAGTATCTTTGTAATAAGGGATGCAAAAACTGAAACACTGTTACTGATCAACACAACTTCATATTTTTCTAATAGCTTTGAGTACTGTCACTTATATTGTAAAGTTCTGCCAATCATTTCTGTTTATATATTTTCAATATGATCACAAAATAGAACATTTGCCTTTGAGCAGCAAATAACTTATTGAAGATAAGTTAGTCAGTATTGTAAAGAGAAAGGTTTTTTACCCCTGATTGTTCCCAACTCGTTTCGGCATTAAGGACTTCTGATAGGGCCAAATCATAGTCGGCTTCCAAACAAAATTTTTCTTACCAAACATTTGGTCGTGACGTCAAAATGACGAGTGACTCCAAACAAAATAACTTCAACACCGAGTTGAGACCAAATAAAACTTCGCGTTAAATTGCACATGTTATTGAATTGCCATATACATTGGACCAAATGTTTGTTACCCGTTCATAGTTAAAATTCTATGGCAAATATTTAGTGATGTCACGACCAAATGTTTGGTAGGAAAAATTTTGTTTGGAGGGCGACTATGATTGGCCCATATAGTTTATAACTTGAAGCAGTAATCATGAATTGAAGAATTAAAGAATCCTAAATGAAGCTAGCCACCAGTGGACATGATATATTGGCAGCCATATCATGAACACTTAATGTCATGACGTATCATGTCATATTCTCAGTCAAGTGAGGAATACAGTGTTGACGTTTGAGATCATTAATATTGTGGTGGCATATGGTATAAAAACATTTTTAAACATTAATGTGATCAATTTTGTATACAAGTCTGATATCATGTGTCATATCGGTGTACAGGAAAAGTCCCGTGTTATAATTTGCAGCAAGTAATCTAATTACATTTAAAACAATGCTGTAAAGTGTTAAAATGAATTGCCCCTGTTACCCATGGCTTTTGATTTCATTAGTTTATTGGGTTTGTTTTTATAGATATTAATACCCCCAAAATATTTGGCTCAAATATGCATACTTTTCTGTTATGGCTATTTTTTGCCTGAAATTTGGGATACATTTATCGCGACCAGTTTTTCCTCTAAGGTTTTTGAGCTTGCGTTAATTCGAGCAAGTTTGACCAAGTTCAAGAGTTGCTTGCGCCAAAATCATGAGCTGTGGTTGAAAATTCGCTCATTAAAGCTAGAAAAACATCTTTCTCACACATTTTCAGAAACTCTTTGCGCCAATTTTTACCGCTCCTGCGCCAATGGCGCATCATACGGCCTTAGCGGAAACACTGATTGCGACTATAGTTAGAGTTTGCAGTCAATTTTTTTTGGATCAAGGTATTATCAGGTACGGACAACTCGTCGAGTTAGTGAAAATATGTTTGGTATTTTTAATATCACAGGTCATCAAAAACTCGAGTAAAGTGCCATTTGTGAACAAAGCTGATAATGATATGAAACAAGCTTTCCCCTTTAAATGAGGCTGATGATTTTATGTCAACAAGTTATGTGCATCACATTTTCAAAGGATCTGGTAAGGTAAACATGTTTTAATGTTGACATTTGATGACATTAATGTTTGAGTAAATGTTCCATTACCATGAAGCATATAAGCAGTCATGTGACCACTGATATAGCCGTGATATGTCAAGAGGTCAAGAGGTCAAGAGGTCACATTCTCTCCAGATCCATTCAGTGCCTGAATATTCTATACATTTTAGTTAGTGTCCGTATAGGCCTACATGAGATGATAGATTGACACAGTAGACACAAGCTATGGGTAGCAATTTTAAGACATTGCTATTTTGGTATATGTGAGTGCTATGTTTTGGAAACTTGCAAACTAAAAAATCTGCCAAAAGATTTATTTGTTGCTACAAAATCATTTTTTTATTTGTATTGAGATACAATGTTTACTTTTAGGTAAATTATATTAAGCAATATTTAGTTATTTTTGTCAATTCAGGCCCATTGTTTTAACCAGAGATTTTCAAGTTAGTATATATTTGTATACTATTAGATATGTGCTAATAAGCCATAGTTTATGGAAAAAACAATAAAACTACTGGTTATGCAAGTGCGTTGCCCCATGCAAGTGTGCTGCATCAGTTTTGCCATATATAATTCAAAACTTGGTATTTCAATATCATACTGGCACAAATTTCAATAATCCACCCATCAACATTGCCCAACCATCAGGAAATCATCAGCATTACGTCGCCTGAATATATTACATGAAATATTAAATACAATCTAAAATAAAAAGCAAAACTGGATTATTCAAGTGATCCATCCTGGTAAAGTTTTGTAATGTGTTTGATATTAATCATTAACGAGCATGTGCATTTTTCTTATTAAACTGTCAATGTGGGTTAATCAG
>JXSR01S075015.1:16578-31272 GCA_000969725.1 Ophiothrix spiculata | reverse complement strand
ATATATAATTCAAAACTTGGTATTTCAATATCATACTGGCACAAATTTCAATAATCCACCCATCAACATTGCCCAACCATCAGGAAATCATCAGCATTACGTCGCCTGAATATATTACATGAAATATTAAATACAATCTAAAATAAAAAGCAAAACTGGATTATTCAAGTGATCCATCCTGGTAAAGTTTTGTAATGTGTTTGATATTAATCATTAACGAGCATGTGCATTTTTCTTATTAAACTGTCAATGTGGGTTAATCAGGATACCTGGCGCTCTCAAATTTGTGACCATCCACAAAAACGAGCCTTTTGACCTTTTGGTGTTTTCACTTTTTATTTGCAAATTTCATATTATGAATTAAAATGACACCTCAATGAATTTTAGTAAACTTCTACAAGTCAAGTTATAGTCTGTCAAAGGTTATGGATGAAAAGGTGATACCAAGATAAAGGTGTTCAAAGATCTATAAATCATTTTTTCTGTTGAGGTTCCTTAGAAAAGGTACTCTTTTTTCTCAATGCCAGTCAGTTTTTTATTAAATAAATTTTAAATGTGAAAATACAACCTTGACTTGTATTTTCACATTTAAAAAAAAAAAATGAAGTTTGTCAACGTTGTGGCTCATTTGTGTTAGACAGTCTTGAATTATGTTGTAATAAAATATGATTTATAAGGTGATTTTCCAGGACCTCAATTGCCAAATACTTTATAAGTTTTATAGAGTTAAGTTTCCAGGGCCTGAATTGCCAATTGTGTGGTGCTCTGGCATAATGAGCGGAAAGTCGCGATTGAAGATTTTGAATAAATGACTGCTAAAGTAAAAATATGACGAAAAGATCAATTTTTGTTTTTTGACATAAAACAAATAAATACATTAGTATTAACCTACATTTCGTGTTTAAAAGGTCAATTACGCTGGGAAGTGTATTAATTCACGGGTAATTGATCGCGTTTTGCTATTATACACTATAGTAAACAGTTATTTTAAAATCGATTTGCGACAGCTTTTTACTGCCAGATTTTGAGTGGACTGCCTCGTGTTTCTATCTCTAAATGAAAATTGTAGAAAGAAAGTATGACATATTATATATCATTCGAAAGCTGAGATTATAGGGAATTAAAATATGCCATAAACTCAATTTTGAAAATCGCGACTTTCCGCTCATTATGCCAGAGCACCACACAATTGCTATGAATTTATAACATTAACTTTCCAGGACATAAATTGCCAATTACTATGAATTTAATAGGTTGACTTTCCAGAACTTGAATTACCAATTACTATGAATTTATTAGGTTGACTTTCCAGGACCTGAATTGCCAATTACTATGAATTTATAAGGTCCTGGAACATTGCCAATTATTATGAGCAATGTTTGATCACTGTGAATTTATTTGGTGGTATAAAATCAACTTTAGATCAAACTTTAGAATATCCCTAATTTTTAACCCATATTTTACAAACTAATTTTCCTATAGGTCTATATAGGCTACTTTTCAACGTTTGGTGCACAAAGTGTACCTTACCACACAGTACAATATGTTAGCACTGTAGTTGATTTTGATTTTCCGTGAATCGCATTCAAGTTATATCACTAAAACTCTCTGTAGGGCATTATCAACCGTAATTAGCTCTTTCTGTAAAATTTATCAACAGAAGTTACTGGAATTACAGATCTTAGAAAACAGCTGGAATTACCATCTCATGATTAAGAAAAATAACCAAATGTCATATTCAAATTTTAATATAAAGTATCACGATGTGTTTTATTAGGTCTACATTATCTTAAACTGAAAAATCAATTCAAAACTGATCATTTGGATCTGTTTTCCAAAACATTGATCAGTTACAGTATGTATTTGAAAACCTTGGAAGACGGCATCTTTTACACTAGAACCATCATTTACAAATCTTGCTCAATGATCGCACACACAAAGCAGAAGTCTATTCAACTTTCCTCGTAAAATATCGTAGTTTGATATTCATCGTATCTGACAGATGGAACAATTAGCAACAGCAAAAGATAGATTGCAATCAGAAATCAGTTACTCACAGGATCTAGAATTGTAATCGACTCATAGTCACGGGGGACCACTTAAATGTGCGGAATTTAGAGCTGTTAAAATCTCTCCATGTCACGCAATTCAGGTTATGTTTTACAGTCACGCAATGAAAGATAAAATTACTTTACAAGTAACTTTGAAGGACATAAGCTGTCAGTCATATATGTTTTATGACAGTGTGGCGTAAGACTGGCTTCTGAGAACCTACATTGTTAATCAATATAAATTTACGATAGTGTGGTGGTAAAGGTTGACTTTAGTCTCTTTTTGAACAATTATATGTACAACTTATTTTTCTATGTTCGTTAACTTTAATTGCACAAAATGTACCTTACCATACATTACAATGTTAGTACAAGAGGTAATTATGATTTTGATGATAATTAACTATTGTATGCAGGGCCTCCTTGGAAATCAGAACTTGTCATTGAAGGGGCTACCCTGCCTAAAGAAAGATTACATAAATAAATAAATAAAATCCTTGAATAGCATTCTTGTTTTACTTTGATAAAGACTACCTTTATGGGCAGTCAACAAATTATAACTCTAGCATCTTTTACACTAGAACCATCATTCACAAATCTTGCTCAATGATCACATACACAAAGCAGAAGTCTATTCAACTTTCCTCTAAAATAGCGTATGTTTGATATTCATCGTTTCTGACAGATGGAACAATTAGCAACAGCAAAAGATAGATTGCAATCAGAAATCAGTTACTCTCAGGATAGAGTTGTAATAGACTCATAGTCATGGGGGACCACTTAAATATGCAGAATTTAGAGCTGTCCAAATCTATCCATGTCAAGCAATTCAGGTTATGTTTTACAGTCACGCAATGAAAGTATGCTTGTTTTAGAACTTTACTGGTTTCATAATTATAGATCAAGATAAACGAACGAAGCTTTTTTGTCAGAATATTGCTTCACTGAGACCGGGTAGTATGTAAGCCGTACCCCCTGTAAAAGATTTGCATATAAATTATTCTTTTGGTATTAATCTCTCTGAGATGATAGTTATTCCAAGCTGTCAAAATCCAAGATGAAAACTCCTGATCATTTTTCAGCTGTCAAAATCAATTCACTTGTATATGATGATCTTTACAACTATTTTTAAAGTAAATATACTGTAAAAACACAGAAACATGTTGTTTTTGAAACTGTTTTCTTTCTCAAATGTCAGAAGAACTCATTTTTGGCAAATTAAACAATGTAAGTATTCGCATCATATTATAGCATGTTTAGTGCATTCCATTTCCCTTATTAAAGCTCTGTACTATGTCAACAATTGTTTCATTTTGTATGTGCAGCATGTTGGATGCATTCATATTATGACATCGTGAGTTTGCAAACTTATTTTTATTTATAAAGCTTCAGGCCAATTAGCATTATAGAGTTTTGACATTTAAATTCAATCAATGCTATATTTCTAATTGAATAAATTATCCACAGTAATTGAATACAAAAGCATATTAATCATTAATTTGACACATGGACAGAAACAATCCATGAAGTTAAAATTGAATTGCATAATGTTCATTAATAGATAAAATTATTACTTACTTTTAGCTAGAAAATAATTCTATCCACAAATATGCAAAAGTCATGTTTTTTTAATTTTAATTTAATGTTTAAAGCATTTAGATTTGAAATCAGATATTATTCATTAATCAGTTGTTTGTTTTATAAAAAAAACCCTCAAAACAGATTGCTTATAACCCTAACACTGTTAAGCACCTCTTCGTTTAAAATCTATCTCCTCAGAAATTTACATGTTAAAAATGGGTGGTTTCCTCCCCGTAATTGAACCTGGAACCTCTCGCATCCTGATCCAACATTCTCTGATGCAAGCCAACGGGTATACGCTGCCCTGGCAGCGTATTCGTGATTATAGCTAACTCCGGTCTATGACGTATTTGGACTTTCATTATGGTGTTAGGGTTAGTTTAGACACATATATAGGCCTTATTAACCCTAACACTTTTAAGCACCTCTTTGTTTAAAAACTCCTTATGTTAAAAATATGTGGTTTCCCCCCGGAATCGAAACCCGGGCCTCTCCAATCCCAATCCAACATTCACTGATGCAAGCCAACGGGTATACGCTGCCCTGGCAGCATTTTTGTGATTATAGCTAACTCCGTTCTGTGACGTATTTGGACTTAAGTCAATTTTCTTGATTTTGTGGAATGGGATTTTGTGAGGTTCGGTGGTGTTAGGGTTAATTGCACTGGAAAATGTGATAAAAACTATCTGCATAGAAAACACTAATAGCATAAAATACAAAATATGCAGATGTGGTCAAAACATTCTTGCATGTCAATGTGATGCCATAGGGTTAATAATTACCTTGGTCAGACCGCACCTCGAGTACGCTTCAATTGCTTGGAACCCAGTGACCAAAGAAAATTGGAATCTCATTGAGATGGTGCAAAGGAGAGCTGCACGTTTCGTCTTGAGGGACTACGACAGATATTCAAGTGTTGATGACATGCTCCAAAAATTAAATTGGACCACATTGGAGAAACGAAGAGAAATCCAATGTGTGAGCGCATTCCATAAAATTTACCACGGTGAATTAGGACTGAACTTTGACAATTACGTCGCCAAGAAGTGCGAAAGACCAAGACGGACACACAACCAGCAATACCAATGCAACTCAAACTTCATTTCAACAAGCCAGTTTGCAGACTCATATTTCCCATCAACAATTGCATCTTGGAATTCCCTCCCCCAATCAATAGTGGACATTAGTAGACCCGACCCATTTAAAGCTGCGTTGACGGACCATATAAACTGCAAGCAGCCATCCACACCCGGACCAAATAATTAGTCGTCGACCGCTCTCATCAGCCCTGTGTCAACCCTTCCCTGAGGAGGTCTACGGGGTATTATTCTACAAGGTACAAGGTATTATATCCCATTTCTTGATCATAGTATCCCATTTCTTGTAAAAATTAATTTGGAATTTTTTTTTTAAAAACCCAGATCCATCTGCAGTAATAAGTGAATACATTTCAGCCCTCATAAGGTAAATTGATTATAACCTGGATACCTGAGGAAAGTGTGATGAGAGGATTTGATCATATACATTATTATTGGTATTTTTTTTAAAATAAATTCAAGTATTGATGCAGCAGTGTCTAAGGAAATAGTATTGTATCGAAACTGGGATAAGTCAAAATATAATGGTTTGCATGTTTATTCGACTAATAGCTAAAAGGTTTATTATTATTGGTTCATTGCTTCAAAATTTCTGTGTGTAAATGTTACGTCCAAACTAATGGGATATCTAGGTCACAAATGATATGTACTATGCTTAATTAGGCTGTGACGTTTGCCTGGTTGGGTCTTGTTAATCATATTTGGAGTATATTTATCCAACTAGCAATTATGTGATAACTTTAAAGCCAAAACCCTGTGGCTTACCTCTTGACATTTAAGATAATGCCAGGCAAATGTTATTATTTTTGATCTTTCTGGTCAGCTAGAATGGAAATTTAGCCTTATGTGCTTGCATTTCTTGTCAACATTTTCAAGATTTATTATCACAAACATGAATAAGAATACCCAAAGTTGATTGTCATTGCAGTGTAGATTCATTCAGATTGATGTCATGGCAGTGGTTTTATTAAGAATCCATATCCAAAATGGGTGGGTCCAACCCCAGCTGTAGGGACAAAATCTTAACTACAATGGCAGATATCTCTTTGTCTTTACAAGTGATTAAGGCAGGAGCCCTGGAACTGTGTAGGCTGGTACAGCTTTGGCCGCACCACTTTTCAGCCCAAACAAGAAAAAAGAAATGAACAAATTAATCTAATCTAATTTAATTTAATTAAATGTGTTTTATTGAAGTCTTATAGCATTAATATCCACAACAGTGACAACATAGTAAGTACTGTTTAGTGATCACTGTCTTCTGGGGTTAGTTTGTTCCCTGTTTGAAATAACTAAGGGACCAGAGGCCGAACCACTTTTATTTTCATCCGACGCCAATGGATAAGACCTTTCTATAGAGTACAGAGGTCAATGGTGAAGCAGGTGGGGTACAAGAGGATGTGACAAATCCCTGATATTCAAACCCATTGGTGCATGCAGATTATCGACACTGGGTTAGTTTAGATATAAGCAATAGTTTTTAGTAACTAATTTGTAAAAGCATATGTGATTATTTTCACTCGGTGCTGTGTGCACATTGGGTTTTCAGCTGATACCCACGTCCACTTTTCTCTTCAGTCTTCCTCCTGCATTTAAAACTAAACAAAGAGAGATCTTGGAGCCCACAAGCTTCATTGGAAGCTTTCTCGGGATATCCTTCGCTATCTGCCAAAAGGATTATTTTCTTTATTACCAAACTGCAAAAAAAAATGTATAATGAGTAACATATAATTCAAAAACAGTTTTCTGAAACAAAGAATTAACTTTCTATCCTGTCTTAAAAGAGATTTACAGCTACAAGACTTGATTTACCTAATACATAAATGAGTTGCAGCCACAACAGATTTCAAAGATAGTTGGAATAAGTATTAAAACAGGTTATCTATCAGGGTTACGAAAACAGTATTTCTGAGATGTTTGACATTTTGTTGATAGATATGAGAGGAACATTTATTAAAAGGGTCAAGGTATTGATGTGTTTTTATTTCACTTGCTTACATTATTTATTATCACATCAGAAAAAACTGAACAGCGATCTTGCTATATCATCATGTCTTGTTTTTAGACTTTTAAAGGTCAAAATCTCCTAACTTGATTGTGCTATCTTCTGAAGATACAACTTGATACAAACATGTACCGGTAGTACATAAAGCCATTGTATTTGTTACAAATTCAGAGGAATATTGTATAATCTATTTACATATATGAGTAGGGTAATAATTAGAACATGTCTTGTATGTTGAATATAAAGGACATGCAAATATGCAACTTAAAACCCTAGAATGCAGTAAGGTTCTGCATATGCTGCAGGTTCATGGTTTCTTTTATTGCTATTTTTGTTGGAAATACTTGCATTTCAAGTGGGACATCATTTTGTTCATTGCTGTGATATATCATAAATAGTTTGAATAAGTTAAACTTTTCATAACAATTCTCTTTGACTATTACACAAATAAGTTTCATTGCAGAATGAAGGTTTTCAGTAGTTTTAAGAAACGACCTATGTTTAATTTTTTTGTGCTTTAGGTGTTTTTTGGTGGATATTTAGGGAATTTTTTGTGGACCTTTTTGGGGGCTTTGACTGAAAAGGGGGTGCCCCGCCTCCCCCAAACCCCCTCGATGCCCCCTGGCAACAGGCCTGCTCAGCAGCTATGTGTCACCATAAGGATCGGTCACAAATTATCGTATAGAGCCAAATGCATAACGTACATCATCCAAATATTGTTTTTCATACATTTGCTGTTCATCATTTGTTCGTGAGAAAAATGTTCAATTTGTTATTCATACGGTTGTGTATACGTTCAATTCATTATCCATATAGTGGTGTCCATTTTAAGTGTATGTTATTCTCTCAACGTTGATGTGTGATGTGAGTCTCAAGACAGCTACATGATACATGAAACCAGCTTAAGCTTATCAGATCATAAACCAGTAATATGTGATCGGTAATTGGCATTATTGGATTGTAGATATCACTCTAGTCATCAGATACTTTGTAGATATCATTTTCACCGTTGGATATCAATCGCTGCTTATGTGTGTTGCTGACAAGCACATGTTTGATATCAAATTCAGGTCATTTTTTATTTCAATTTTGTTTCATTCGTGATTCTTTGTGTGTTTTTAATAATTATAATGTTTTTTGTTTGTTTGTAATTATATAATTAATATTTTCTTTCTTTTTATTTTCTTTTTCATTGCATCCTGTGGTCTGCTTGATAACATGTTAGGTAAGTGAAATCAGTGTGTTAGCTTTGAGTACATAGTTAAATCTGGGAACATGGAATCATTGTTCTCTGGTCGAAGTAATATGATGAGATTTCATAAGTTTAGCCCAAAGCAGATTTACATAAGTGTATTATAAGATTTGGCTTGATGTACTTCCTCCATCGTACTTGGCAAGTACAACAAACATTAATTAATTAAACGAAATTATTAAACTATTTTGAAGCAACAAGGCCAGATAATAATCGTTCACAGGGTAGGTTAGTACTCTAAAATAAAACTCAAATAATGCAATTTTTTTTAAAATGAGGGTGCTCTATAATCTGAATAAAGTAGTCTGCTTTGTTGATCAAGTTTGTATACTGACTTCTTTGAATCCTGGATGGTCTTCGATTTTTAACTGAGTGCCATGTGTTTCAGACGTTTAAAAAATCATTTTCTAATTATAATTTTGCCAACAGGTTTGATCCTTCCTTTGTTTCTAATACCTCTATATTGTCTTTTGGAACTAGCATTATTTTAAATAATTTGACAATTCAATTTTGTGAAAATATTCAAAGAGTTGACAAGAATAGCACATTATGATTAAATGAGATTTAAACTGCATTAATTTTTTGGTAAAACATTGATTAAGAAATCAGAATAAATGAATAATCAAAATGTAGCATAACCTTGTTAGTGGTATTTTAGTGATATCCATATTGAAGTGTCTAATATGTACCTCTTTTTGCTCAGTGAAAAGTTTGATCTTGTTTATAAAAATAAGTAAAGATCCTGATATACCAGAAACAATGTGATTTTTAAATTGTGAAGCATTTTACAAAACTGGGTCAAGCTCAACATCCATAGAAATGTTTGCTAATTTCTCCCTTCAGTTTTTCATAGCCCATTTTATTCTGTAGCATTTACATGCATTCCTCAAGGCTTTCAAATCATAAGGTATTAAACCCCGATTTATTTCACATTATTTCTTGTAATGATATCCTACAACCTGAAGCAAATCACATTAAGATTTGCCATGAAAATGTTACCAGTTTGCCCCAGGTAATATTTTATTTGTGCCATGAAAGGGTTCTATAGAATGGCCAGTTAGGAGACAACAAGGCAAAGGGAGGTCTTTATTATGCTTAGAATACTTATACTAAACCTGGATACATATCCATTAATCACTATCATTTCAGCAGTGTTAAAATTTTGTATGAATGAAATGATCTTTTCCATTTAAAGGTAGCTGGCTCAATTTGATTTAGCCAAAAGTTATTTACATGCTATTTTTTTCTTATTTAAGCAAAAAACTATCCTTAATTAATGATATTTATGAAACTATCTGACTTGATTTGATGCTACGCCAATGATAACCAGCAACATCATGAATGGAATTAACCCTGTTATATGTATGAATTTATGTTAAGTCATACTTCATCCATAGAATTAATTTGCTTCAATTAGTCCTCGACATTCTTAAGTGGTAAATGTCTTAGTTTTAATGCATTAGGTCATTAGGAAAAGGGCTAATTAAGGAACTATTTCTAAATGTGCTTTTGGGACATTTCTTCAAGTATTTTTTTAAATGTCTGTACCCACTATTCAAATAATGATGTGTTAGCTCATCATGGTAAGGTGAGATGCCATATACCATCATAAATTTATTATAAATACAATGTATACAGATTTGGTAAAATGTTGTATGTGACCAGTAATTTTAAAGGTTAAAAAAGTATAAATATGCATGATGACGGAGATGATAAATACAATGTGATACACAGTGAAGAAATTCATCAGGAATGACCATGAAACATATTTAAATTTCCTAATAAATTTCCAAATAGAAAACCCACTTGTTTGCCAAAAACTTTCATTGACTTTTTGGAAAAAGTGAGTTTTCTATTTCGAATTTTATTAGTAAAATTTAAATATGCAATTTTAAGCAACAAATAAAGTAAATTTCTGCATTTTAAGTACCAATTATTCTAAAGTAATACCAGATTTATAAACCATAAGAAACATCCAATTAAAATTTTATCCAAAAATACAAATATTGTTTAAATAATAAAATATGTTTCATACACTATTCACATGCAAAATAAAAATAATGAATTATTGCTGCAACTTGTCAAGATCTAAATCCTTTAGTCAATTATTATCCTTGTTTACAAGATTTAAGATAAGTCATGAATAATATATCTGATCTCAAATCGCATAAGCTTCCTTCTGGCTACTTCATGATCTAGATATGATTATTGTCGAATATTATTGTATCATTTATGTAATGATGTAATTGATGTTATCATGAGGATAGCTATTAAAGCTTGAATTGTTTAAAATTCTTGTTGATTATAACAAAAACCTATGAGGTATTATTATGTAGTTCTCTAAATGCTTGTATGAGGCAAAGCTTGAGTCCATTGGTGATGAGCTCAAAGACAGCATAAATATCAACATAACCAGCAGGTGCCACACCACAAAATATTTCCGCATTGACTAACTGTACAAAATGGCTTCCCAAACACACCCGATAACTGGTTTCTTCAACACTGGCTTTTTGTAATTGATTATGATCTCTTTTAACAAAAAATAATGAAAAATGTACACCCTCAAGGCTAAATTTTCAAGATACTGTGCGTTTAAGGTAATACTGCCCCCCCCCCCAACCCCATTGCCGATAGCCACATTTTGTATTTCCAGAATCCCATGCATTTATGGGAAAAGCTTTAACATTTTACCAAAGTACTCTAGAGATCAAAAATAGCATCAGAACAACTTTAGATAGACCTAACTCGATGATTAGAACAAAATATACACCAAACATATTGTCCTTCTACACTTTTTGAGGTCCACATATAGGAAAGGGCACTCAATTTTACCGATTTTAGAAATGCCGGATAGCGACGCCAGATTATTTAGTGTAGTGGACCCAGCAACATCATCATCATTATTGAATTAACACAGTTACACAAATTTACATTAATAGAATTACTTTGCATCAATTAGCTCTAGACATTCTGAAGAGAGCAAATATCTCTGTGTTAATGCATTAGGTCATTGAGACAAGGGTTAATTAAGGAATATTCCTAGAAGTGCTTTTGGAACATGTCTTATTTGTTTAAAGGTCTGTACTGAGTGTTCAAATAGTTGTGTGTTTTAGCTCGTTATGGAAAGATGAGATGCGATATGCCATCATATTATAAATACAAGTGTCTAAATAATGTTGCTCTGCTGAAAATGTTGTTACAAAAAAGTAAAGATCTTCTAACCAGAAACAAAATGTGATTTTTAAATTGTGAAGAATTTTACAAAACTGGGTCAAGCTCAAAACCCATAGATATGTTTGCTAATTTCTCCCTTCAGTTTTTCAAGCCCATTTTATTCTGTAGCATTAGGAGACAATAAGGCAAAGGGAGGTCTTTATTATACCTGAATACTAATACATATACCTGAATACATATACATTCATCTCTATCATTTCTGGAGTGTTATAATATGTATGAATGAAATGATCTTTTCCACTTAAAGGTAACTGGCAACATGTTAGTTTTAACCAAAAATATTAGGGGCCTACGTGCAATTTTTTCTTATGTAGCAAAGACCATTATCAATTAATGGCATTTCTGAAGCTAGCTGACTTTATTTGAGTTTGTATTTTGTTTTGAGTTTGGTTTGCATTGCCTGTACCAAGAAGATTTTGACAGGAAAACTGAATCAGAATGACCATAAATATTTTATTGCATTTTTTGGAAAATTTAGTTTTCTATTTGGAATTTTGTTAGGAAAATTTAAATATAATGTGATACAACTTTAAGCAACAAATTAATGTAAAGTAAATTTCTGCATTTAAATAGCAATTATTCGAAAGCAATACCAGATTTATAAACCATAAGAAAATCTAATGAAAATTTTATCCAAATATCCAAATATTGTTTAAATAATAAAATACCTTTCATACACTATTTATATGCAATATAAAAATGATGAATTATTGCTACAACTTGTCAAGATCTAAATACTTTAGTCAATGATTATCCTTGTTTACAAGATTCAAGATAAGTCATGAATAATACATAAATCTGATCTCAAATCGCATTATTTTGGTTTTTCTTCTGGCTATTTCTTGATCTAGATATGATTATTGGAAAATATTACTGTATCATTTATGTAATGATGTTATCATGAGGATAGCTATTAAAGCTTAAATTGTTTAAAATTCTTGTTATGAGGTGTTATCCATGTATAGGCCAAATAGAAAAATTATTGGACAGTGTAAACAGAAATCCAGGGCAGGGCTTGCATTAACAAACAACTGGGCCCTGCACTCTGGACTTCTGTTTAAACTGCCCAATAAATTATTGTTTGGCCTATAGTTCTAAATGCTTGTATGAGGCAAAGCTTGAGGGCATTTGTGATGGACTCAAAGACAGCATAAATATCAACATCAGCAACATCATTATGGAATTAATACAGTTACACAAATTCATGTTAAGTCATACTTCATTAATAGAATTACTTTGCATCAATTAGCGCCAGACATTCTGAAGCGAGTAAATATCTCCGTGTTAATGCATTAGGTCATTAAGACAAGGGTTAATTAAGGAAATATTCCTAGAAGTGCTTTTGGAACATGTCCTATTTGTTTAAAGGTCTGTACCCAGTGTTCAAATAGTGATGTGTGTTTATCTTGTCATGAAAAGGTGGGATGCCATATGCCATCATAAATATAATGTATTCAGAAGTTGGTAAAATGTTGTATGTGACCAGTAATTTTAAAGTTTAAAAAAGTGTACACAAATGAAAAATATAAATATGCATGATGATGGAGAGGACAAATGTAATGTAATACACCGTGAAGAAATTCATCAGGAATGACCATGAAACATATTTAAATTTCCTAATAAAATTCCAAATGGAAGACTCACTTGTTTTCCAAAACATTTTATTGACCTTTTGGAATTGTAAATGAATTTCTGCATTTTAAGTAGTAATTATTCTAAAGTAATACCAGATTTATAAACCATAAGAAAATCCAATTAAAAATTTATCTAAAAATGCAAATATTGTTTAAATAGTGAAACACCTTTCATACACTATATTTATATGCAATATAAAAATGATGAATTATTGCTGCAACTTGTCAAGATCTAAATCCTTTAGTCAATTATTATCCTTGTTTACAAGATTCAAGATAAGTCATGAATAATATGTCTGATCTCAAATCACACTATTTTGGTTTTTCTTCTGGATATTTCATGATCTAGATATGATTATTGGTGAATATTACCGTATCATTTATGTAATGATGTAATTGATGTTATCATGAGGATAGCTATTAAAGCTTGAATTGTTTAAAATTCTTGTTTATTATAGCAAAAACCTACGAGGTATTATACATGTAGTTCTATAAACGCTAAGTATGAGGCCAAGCTTGAATCCATCAGTAATGAGCTCAAAGACAGCATAAATATCAACATAACTAGCAACATCATTATGGAATTAACACAGTTACACAAATTCATGTTAAGTCATACTTCATTAATAGAATTACTTTGCATCAATTAACTCTAGACATTCTGAAGTAAGTAAATATATCTGTGTTAATGCATTAGGTCATTAAGACAAGGGTTCATTAAGGAAATATTCCTAGAAGTGCTTTTGGAACATGTCTTATTTGTTTAAAGGTCTGTACCTAGTGTTCAAATAGTGATGAAATGGTGGGATGCCGTATGCTGTCATATTATAAATACAATGTATTCAGATTTGGTAAAATCTTGTATGTGGCCAGTAATTAAGGTTAAGAAAATTAGCACAAATGAAAAATATAGATATGCATGATGATGGAGACGAACAATGTAATGTGATAAACAGTGAAGAAATTCATCAGGAATGACCATGAAACATATTTAAATTTCCTAATTAAATTCCAAATAGAAAACGCACTTGTTTTCCAAAACATTTTATTGACTTTTTGGAAAAAGTGAGTTTTTTATTTTGAATTTTATTCAGAAAATTTAAATATAATGTGATAGAATTTTAAGCAAAAATTAAATGTAAGTAAATTTCTGTAATTTTAAGCAGCAATTATTCTAAAGTAATACCAGATTTATAAACCATAAGAAAATCCAATGAAAAAAATATCCAAAAATACAAATATTGTTTAAATAATAAAATACCTTTCGTACACTATTCACATGTAATATACAAATGATGAATTATTGCTGCAACTTGTCAAGATCTAAATCCTTTAGTCAATTATTATCCTTGTTTACAAGATTCTAGATAAGTCATGAATAATATATCTGATCTCAAATAGCATTATTTTGTTTTTTCTTCTGGCTATTTCTTGATTTAGATATGATTATTGGTGAATATTATTGTATCATTTATGTAATGATTCTATCATTAGGATAGCTATTAAAGCTTAAATTTTTTAAAATTCTTGTTGACTAACAAAAACCTATGAGGTATTATTACATGAAATTCTATAAACGCTTGTATGAGGCAAAGCTTGAATCCATCAGTAATGAGCTCAAAGACAGCATAAATATCAACATAACCATCAACATCATTATGGAATTAACACAGTTACACAAATTCATGCTAAGTCATACTTCATTAATAGAATTACTTTGCATCAATTAACTCTAGACATTCTGAAGCAAGTAAATATATCTGTGTTAATGCATTAGGTCATTAAGACAAGGGTTCATTAAGGAAATATTCCTAGAAGTGCTTTTGGAACATGTCTTATTTGT
>JXSR01S075015.1:0-15483 GCA_000969725.1 Ophiothrix spiculata | reverse complement strand
TTTATCCAAATATCCAAATATTGTTTAAATAATAAAATACATTTCATACACTATTCACATGCAATATACAAATAATGAATTATTGCTGCAACTTGTCAAGATCTAAATCCTTTAGTCAATTATTATCCTTGTTTACACGATTCAAGATAAGTCATGAATAATATATCTGATCTCAAATCGCATTATTTTGGTTTTTCTTCTGGCTATTTTTTGATCTAGATATGATAACTGGTGAATATTACTGTATCATTTATGTAATGATGCTATCATGAGGATAGCAATGGAAGCTTAAATTGTTTCAAATTCTTGTTGATTACAACAAAAACCTATAAGGTATTATATATGTAGTGAGGCAAAGCCTGAGTCCATCAGTGATGAGCTCAAAGACAGCATAAATATCAACATAACTAGCAACTTCATTATGGAATTAACACAGTTACACAAATTCATGCTAAGTCATACTTCATTAATAGAATTACTTTGCATCAATTAGCTCTAGACATTCTGAAATAAGTAAATATCTCTGTGTGAATACATTAGGTCATTAAGACAAGGGTTAATAAAGGAAATATTCGTAGAAGTGCTTTTGGAACATATCTTATTTGTTTAAAGGTCTGTACCTAGTGTTCAATTAGTAATGTGTGTTAGCTCGTCATGGAAAGCTGAGATGCCATATGCCATAAACACAATGTATTCAGATTTTATAAAATGTTGTATGTGGCCAGTAATTAAGGTTAAGAAAATTAACAAAAATGAAAAATATAAATATGCATGATGATGGAGATGACAAATATGTATAATGTGATACACAGTGAAGAACTTCATCAGGAATGATCATGAAACATTTAAATATCCTAATAAAATTCCAAATATTGACTTTTTGGAAAAAGTGAGTTTTTTATTTGGAATTTTATTAGAAAATATAAATAAAATTGTGATACAATTAATGTAAGTAAATTTCTGCATTTTAAGTAGCAATTATTCTAAAGTAATACTAGATTTATAAACCATAAGAAAATCTAATGAAACATTTTATCTTAAAATGCAAATATCGTTTAAATACTAAAATACCTTTCAAACACTATTCACATGTAATATAAGAATGATGAATTATTGCTGCAACTTGTCAAGATCTAAATCCTTTAGTCAATTATTATCCTTGTTTACAAGATTCAAGATAAGTCATGAATAATATATCTGATCTCAAATAGCTGTTTCTTAGATCTAGATATGATTATTGGTGAATATTATTGTATCTAATGAAAAGTGGAGCACTGTGGCGCAGTGGTTAGAGCATTGGATTCATAATCGAGAGGTTGTGGGTTCAAGCCCCGGTCACTGCAGTGTTGAGTCCTTGAGCAAGATTCTTTGTCCACATTGTTCCTCCTCACCCAGGTGACAGAAATGGGTACCAGTATGTAAAAAGTACTGGGAAGGTAAATCAGACTCGTTTGTGTGGGAGGAGTGGCGAACCCCCACAAACATACACAGTAGTGGAGTCTGGCCTAAACGCTAAGGAAATGGAGATGGGCACCATGGCCGTTAGCATATAAGCTTCGGTTTCGACTTTACCTACCTATTATTGTATCATTTATGTAATGATGCTATCATGAGGATAACTATAGAAGCTGAAATTGTTTAAAATTCTTGTTATGAGGTATTATACCTGTATAGGCCAAATAGAAGAATTATTGGACAGTGTAAACAGAAATCCAGGGCATGGCTTGCATTAACAAACAATTAGGCCCTGCACTCTGGACTTCTGTTTTAATTGTCCAATAAATTATTGTTTGTCCTATAGTTCTAAATGCTTGTATGAGGCAAAGCTTGAGGGCATTTGTGATGGACTTAAAGACAGCATAAATATCAACATAACCATCAATATCATTATGGAATTAACACAGTTACACAAAATCATGTTAAGTCATACTTCATTAATAGAATTACTTTGCATCAATTAGCTCTGGACATTCTGAAGCGAGTAAATATCTTCGTGTTAATGCATTAGGTCATTAAGACAAGGGTTAATTAAGGAAATATTCCTAGAAGTGCTTTTAAAAAACATATCTTATTTGTTTAAAGGTCTGTACCCAGTGTTCAAATAGTGATATGTGTTAGCTCGTCATTTAAAGGTGAAATGCCATATGCCATCATATTATAAATACAAGTGTCTAAATAATGTTGCTCTGCTGAAAATGTTGTTACAAAAAAGTAAAGATCTTCTAACCAGAAACAAAATGTGATTTTTAAATTGTGAAGAATTTTACAAAACTGGGTCAAGCTCAAAACCCATAGAAATGTTTGCTAATTTCTCCCTTCAGTTTTTCATAGCCCATTTTATTCTGTAGCATTTACATGCATTCCTCAAGGCTTTCAAATCATAAGGTATCAAACCCCGATTTATTTCACATTATTTCTTGTAATGATATCCTACAACCTGAAGCAAAACACATTAAGATTTACCATGAAAATGTTACCAGTTTACCCCAGGTAATATTTTATTTGTGCCATGAAAGGGTTCTATAGAATGGTCAGTTAGGAGACAAAAAGGCAAAGGGAGGTCTTTATTATGCTTAGAATACTTATACTAAACCTGGATACATATCCATTAATCACTATCATTTCAGCAGTGTTAAAATTTTGTATGAATGAAATGATCTTTTCCATTTAAAGGTAGCTGGCTCAATTTGATTTAGCCAAAAGTTATTTACATGCTTTTATTTCTTATTTAAGCAAAAAACTATCCTTAATTAATGATATATATGAAACTATCTGACTTGATTTGATGCTACGCCAATGATAACCAGCAACATCATGAATGGAATTAACCCTGTTATATGTATGAATTTATGTTAAGTCATACTTCATCCATAGAATTAATTTGCTTCAATTAGTCCTCGACATTCTTAAGTGGTAAATGTCTTGGTTTTAATGCATTAGGTCATTAGGAAAAGGGCTAATTAAGGAACTATTTCTAAATGTGCTTTTGGGACATGTCTTTAAGTATTTATTTAAATGTCTGTACCCACTATTCAAATAATGATGTGTTAGCTCATCATGGTAAGGTGAGATGCCATATGCCATCATAAATTTATTATAAATACAATGTATACAGATTTGGTAAAATGTTGTATGTGACCAGTAATTTTAAAGGTTAAAAAAGTGTACACAAATGAAATATATAAATATGCATGATGACGGAGATGATAAAAACAATGTGGTACACAGTGAAGAAATTCATCAGGAATGACCATGAAACATATTTAAATTTCCTAATAAATTTCCAAATAGAAAACTCACTTGTTTGCCAAAAACTTTCATTGACTTTTTGGAAAAAGTGAGTTTTCTATTTTGAATTTTATTAGTAAAATTTAAATATGCAATTTTAAGCAAGAAATTGATGTAAGTAAATTTCTGCATTTTAAGTAGCAATTATTCTAAAGTAATACCAGATTTATAAAACCATAAGAAAAATCCAATTAAAATTTTATCCAAAAATACAAATATTGTTTAAATACTAAAATACCTTTCATACACTATTCACATGCAATATAAAAATGATGAATTATTGCTACAACTTGTCAAGATCTAAATCCTTTAGTCAATTATTATCCTTGTTTACAAGATTCAAGATAAGTCATGAATAATATGTCTCAAATCGCATTATTGTGGTCTTCCTTCTGGCTATTTCTTGATCTAGATATGATTATTGTTGAATATTATTGTATCATTTATGTAATGATGCTATCAGAAGGATAGCTATTGAAGTTTAAACTGTTTAAAATTCTTGTTGATTATAATAAAAACCTATGAGGTATTAAGTGTTGTTCTATAAATGCAAGCAATTATCTATGTGTGAGGCAAAGGTTGAGGCTATTGGTGGTGGGCTCAAAGTCAGCATAAATATCAACATAACAGCAACATCATTATGGAATTAATACAGTTACACAAATTCATGTGAAGTCATACTTCATTAATAGAATTACTTTGCATCAATTAGCGCCAGACATTCTGAAGCGAGTAAATATCTCCGTGTTAATGCATTAGGTCATTTAGACAAGGGTTAATTAAGGAAATATTCCTAGAAGTGCTTTTGGAACATGTCCTATTTGTTTAAAGGTCTGTACCCAGTGTTCAAATAGTGATGTGTGTTTATCTTGTCATGGAAAGGAGGGATGCCATATGCCATCATAAATACAATGTATTCAGATTTGGTAAAATGTTGTATGTGACCAGTAATTTTAAAGTTTAAAAAAGTGTACACAAATGAAAAATAAAGATATGCATGATGATGGAGAGGACAAATGTAATGTGATACACAGTGATGAAATTAATCAGGAATGACCATGAAACATATTTAAATTTCCTAATAAAATTCCAAATGGAAGACTCACTTGTTTTCCAAAACATTTTATCGACCTTTTGGAATTGTAAATGAATTTCTGCATTTTAAGTAGCAATTATTCTAAAGTAATACCAGATTTATAAACCATAAGAAAAATCCAATGAAAATTTTATCTAAAAATGCAAATATTGTTTAAATAATAAAATACATTTCATACACTATTCACATGCAATATAAAAATGATGAATTATTGCTGCAACTTGTCAAGATTTAAATCCTTTAGTCAATTAATATACTTGTTTACAATGATCAAAAATAAGTCATAAATCGCATTATTGTGGTCTTCCTTCTGGCTATTTCTTAGTTTTAAATTTGATAATTGGTGAATATTACTGTATCATTTATGTAATTGTGCTATGAAAGTAACATATATTCTTGATGAGAAGATGAGATTCAGTGACTTTGTTTCTCTTTTTGGACATTTGAATAGGAAATAAACACACAGCAAAGATGCATTCAAATTCTTTTTGCAAAAAGTGTGATTCATTGCTTTGCAAAATCAAATTATTGCTTAATAGACCCATTTGAATACTTTGCTTGTTTTCTATTTCATATATAGCTGCCAACAGGTATGGTATGTGATCCCCCATTATTCAATGTTACAAAATCAGTTCTGACCCAATCTCTTTAAAAGATAGAACTATGTACTGCAACTGCATACATGCTTCTCCCTTGATTTATCTCGGAGATGAGATAAGTATTATCAAGAATTTCATTTGTAAATAAATGTGTCCTTTTTAACCAGATAATGATATATCATTCAGCCAGGGTGGTTGAAAGACTCAAAACTCCACCCAAGATGATACAAAAAGATATCCCAAAAGATTATCAATTGCTTTTCAAATACAGTGACAAGTGAAAAAGCACCTGATCATGATAAGCACACATGAATTTGCAAAAAAAGGTGTACAGGTGTTCAAAGTCCAACCCAAGATTTAAATGTCTCATATATCTCAGGTTCAGAGAAAAATAAAACACATCACATTGGGTTTGATTCATTGTAGAAAAAACAATTTGAAAATTGTTCTTGCTTTTTGTTTCTCTCAGCCTAATTGCCCTTATTTTTTTCCTTTTGCCTTACTATCTGTAAGCTTCTACATTATACAAATGCATAAACTATTGATGGTATGAAGTTAATTATCCTGCATAATTCCAATCAGTTTTTGCATAAGCTTAATTATCCCATGATGTAATTTCAAGGAAAATTGTAAATGAGCATTTAAGTGACAAACCTGATTAAGTTTGCTTTGCTTTCAAGCCCTGCATGTTTTAATTTCAAGGAAATTGTAAATGGACATTAAAATGTGACCAACCTGATTTAAGTTGGCTTAGTTACTAAGTGCTGCATGACTGTATAAAGATCACGTTTAAGCTTAGTGTTTCTAAAATAAAACATATGTTTGATGAAGGATGACAAATTTTGCGGCATTATCACATCACATCACAGTTTTATATTAGTTGTGACTTTTTATGATCTTTAAGGCATACTAACAGTATTTTTTGATGCAAATGTCTTAATTATTTGCAGATTCTGTTTATGCAAGTGCATCATTCTAAAGCTTTAATCATATTTATTTCATTATATGGTTTATTCAAAATAACTTTGTAATGCCCTAAATAGTGATAATATTTAAAAAAGTTAACATCTGCTAACAGAAATTACCCTCTTTATTCAATTGGATACATTTTTATGCCTGGATAATGAAAACATTCTACATGGTTGTTACTATTTTAACATGTCTATTGACAAATCATTAATTTCAGCCTCTCTGTTCAAATATAAGGTAATGAACTTCCGATCCTCCTTCATTCACATCAAATCAAAATTTACAATTTGATTCTGAAGAACATTTTATATTTTGTCTTGAAATTGCTTTGCACATGTTGCACAATAATTCAAATGTATTAAATCAATTTGCAAGACTTGTCATAGATTATTATTTATTGGAATTATTAATTTGATAAACATGCATGTTAGAAAATAGAGGTCCAAATATTTGTCCCTCTTATATTAAGTCATGAGGAAAACGCATTACACTCCTCTCTTATAGATGCAACTAAGTAATAAGTGATATACCAATAATTGCTAGTATTGCATCACATAGAGAAATTTTAGATATTTTTTGCCCTCATGTAACCTTAATTAAATCAAAACAAAACAAAGTTTGGTTCCTTTATTACTTAGTGATGTTTGACTAAGGTGAAACGTGTTCTTTGTTCACTGTAATGGAAATATCTGAGTTATTTCAAAACAAGTTATGGTCAAAACAACATGAGTGTATATAGGCCTAAGATTAGCACAATCCGAATAAGGATCAGTGATGAGTTCATTTAGAGTGAGACTTCAAGCGTACCAGTACGCGCTAGTTTCCGAGTTGGTAAGTCCCGAAATACGCATGCGCATATTCTCTGAGTGGTGTTTTGAAGCTAAAAATTGCCATATTTTAGTATTTTTCTGGAAAATTAAGTCGGTGACCCCCAATTTGTATTTTTTTATTTGAAACAACATACTTGTGCGCAACTTTTGTGAAAAAAATTAACAAAAATGCTCGGGCAGATTTTTTGAATCAACACTAAATTATTTCACTTTTGCCACATTTCTCATAGACCCCTGTACTAATTTATCCCCCAAAACCTCCAAAAATACTGTTTTTAAACCGACTCTCATGCAAAAACGAGTCCGGTGACCCCCAGTTTTTATTTTAAAAATCGGTTCTACATCGATAAAATATCATTCATGCCGATTTTTACTAAAATTCTTCGGGCGGATCTCTCATGGACCAAACACCTTAAGCAGTAACATCAATGTATGGAAAGAACTTATCAGAGTATTAGACACTTTCAGTAGACTTCATTTAGATTTTCTAGGCCCATTGAAAAAGACATCAGAAGGTCATCAGTATATTTTACTTGTAGTAGATTCTTTTCTAAAAGTGGTGTTCGTAAAAGAGCTTGTTACATAATATGTTATTTTTTTAAATAATTTAAAACTCATCATGACTAAGCAGTTTCTTATAGTTCAAAACATGACTTTCAACATTTTATATATTTTAACATGGAAATCTTATGATACAACTTTTTTTATACAATTTCAATATCAAATCGGCTACTTACAAAATATCTAAATTTCTCTGTGTGATATTGTATTATTTTTAAGGTATATTACATACTAAAAAGAGGGGAAAAGCTTAAAAATGCTTGTAAAGAAATACAAAATTACAAGAACTTACTATAACTTTGTACATCTTTGCCAAATAACAGCTGATTGTCCATGATTTTGACAAAACTGAAAGAAACAATCAACAGCAACAAATAAAGACAAAACAACAGCAGCAACAAAAACAAAAAACAACATTGCACCAAATGGCTTTAAGTAATATTATTCTATATTGAAGCAGTGTGCATTGTACGGAGATGTGGAACAAAAATCTGGATTTATGTTCACATGTAGTTTCTGATTTGTTTTTATATAAAAAAATCAGTTTATTATGTTGACAACATGATTAACTGGTGGGTGATGAGATGAATTATTAAAAGAAAATGATTTTCAACTTTTGGAAACAATTTTGGAGATTGATAATGGTATGTGTAAATGTTATTTTTTTTTTTGAAGAACAGTTTATTTTTTGATTGATTAAGTTGAGTTAGTTGCTCATGTAATATAAGAGGCATCTTATCACTACTATTAAAGGGGTTTCTTTTTTATTTTATGACATTGTTTGCACATCCATCCTGAGTTGGGTATATTCTCTTATGGAATAGTTCTTCACTATAAAACTCCTTGAATCATTGAAAACACTCATTTGACATATAACAGGGACAAAATTAAACTATCAACCATTGACTTCTTACCTACGGAAAAACAGGTAAGAGGTGAAACAAACCTTACATGTCACATGTGGTAGGATTAGCAAATGAATTTAACAGAATAATTTTGAATCTTAAGGTAGCTTAAACGGCTATTTACACATGTCAGAAAATTAGGTATAAAGTGAATAGTTTTTGTGAAAAGGAAACCCTTCAATGGTAACATTTAATAAGTTTTATAATATTCGGCCAATTTCTTATGTTTGTCTTTATTTTTTCAAAAATTAGTTTCATTTGTGAACTACAGTACTGTCACAGAAATAAATTCTTTTGTAAATAGTATTTTTTTCAGAAATTTGCCAAATTTTGTGCAATTTTCATGGTGGCCAAATTTGCCATATACAAAGTCTATGGGAAATTGGAAAATAAAAAATAGCGTAACTCAAAAACGCTTTGATTGAAAAAAATCAAAATTTGGAATACAAGTTTTTTTCATCATTCTGCACATTCTCTGAAATTTTGAACAAATTTGGTGCAGGACACTGTAGCCGTTAGAACCACCTTAATAGATGATATTTTCCTCCATACACCCTCAAGCATGCCCTTGATCATGAGTTATTTGGCTGGCATAATTTCCAATCTATTTATTGATATGTCAATCATATTACTATGAGTGAATTAGGATATTTTCTCTAGGGAAATTTAATATATCACTCATCTATCCAATAAAAACAGGCCATGGCATATAGAAAACCAAAGGCCAATGTTATTTTCAGACCAAGCTTAAGATGAAAATTTGTTGACTTGCCCTAATATGACTTTATTTGTGTCAGAGAAGGTCAGTTAACTTTATCAGAAACTTTATTTCATTTAGAAAAATGAAAAATATATTTCTTGTCTTTCATACAGATGTGCAGTAATATTCCAAATGATAGGAATGTGATAATTTTTTTGTGATGAAAGACCAGTTAAATACCAATTCAGTTACTTTGAGAAAGGCTATATTGAAAGATTAGCTTGTACTGTAATTGAGGACAATTCTAGTACAACTTTCCTGAGGTGCACATTTGGAACAGCATTCTACATGTTCTAGTACAATTTTAGTACAAATGGAACAGCATTGTAAGTACAATTTTATTACAGGTTTTTGTACTAGAATTGTACTAAAATGTTTTTCCATTTGTACTAAAATTGTACTCTATTTTTGCCAGGGTTACTGCTTATTATAACCAATATTTATCTTGCAAAAAATACTTTTCCAATTGGGAAATACTGCTGAAGATTTCTTTTTGCTATGAGCAGTGAGGTAAATACTGGTCAATGTTGTTTTCTACTTATAGCTTGATGAATGCTTTTTCCCAGATTTAAACTTTTTTGTTTGTATTTGCTCTGATAGAAAGGTGTTGACAGATAGTGGTGGCAATTCAGAATTAATAGAAAGGTCAATTATGCCAAAAAAAGGTTTGCGTTGTACCTGATTCCTGACATGACCTTTGAAGTTTTTGGATGAGGGGATGAGGAACCATTCATCTCTTTATGATGAGAGGAACATACTGGAATGGTCTTAAACTAGATTTGACCAACTTTTTTGAATTAATAGAAAGGTCAATTATGCCAAACAAAGGTTTGCGTTGTACCTGATTCCTGACATGAACTTTGAAGTTTTTGGATGAGGAACCATTCATCTCTTTATGATGAGAGGAACATACTGGAATGGTCTTAAACTAGATTTTACCAACTTTGAAATTTGATCCCCTAAATAAGCAGTCTTTTTGTTTTAAACATGTTACGGTCAAAGATTTAAAATGACCAAGGCCAAAATCACCTCACGGGTTCATGAATAAAACAAAATAAATACACTGATAGGGTTATAGGAGTGTGATAATTTTTTGTTTGATGAAAAAACGGTTTAATACCGAATCAGTTACTTTGAGAAAGACTATTGCAAGGTCAAGTGGGTAAAGATTGGCTTGTATCACAGCTTACTTCCCAGGCAAAAATTAAGTACAATTCTAGTACAACATTCCTGAGGTGCACATTTGGAACAGCATTCTAGTACAATTTTGGTACAATTCAAGTACAAATGGAACAGCGCATTCTAAGTACAATTTTAGAACAAGTTTTTGTACTAGAACGTTGTTCCAAATGTGCACCTTGAGGAATGTTGTACTAGAATTGTACTCGATTTTTGCCAGGGTTACTGCTTATAGCTCACATGGTGTAAACTTCCTAGTGAAGTATAACCAATATTTTTCTTGAAAAAATACTTTCCCAATTGGGAAAGTACTGCTGAAGATTCCTTATTGCTATGAGCAGTAAATACTGGTCAATGTTGTTTTCTACTTATAGCTCTATGAATGCTTTTTCCCAGAATTAAACTTTGGTTTTTGTATTTGCTCTGATAGAAAGGTGTTGACAGATAGTGGTGGCAATTCAGAATTAATAGATAGGTCAATTATGCCAAACAAAGGTAAGCGTGGTACTTGATTCCTGATATGAACTTTCTAAGTTTTTGGATTAGGAATCATTCCTCTCTTTATGATGAGAGGAACATGTTGGAATGGTTTTAAATCAGATTTGGCCTACTTTGAAATTTGATCCCCTAAATAAGCAGTTTGTTTGCTTTAAACAAATATACCAATTTTGACAAACTTCCTTTTCCTTCTTTTACACTGAAAACATTGCAACATGCTGTATATACAACAAGCACTGAAGTGCAAATGTCAGATTTGACAGACATCAAATGATCATTTTATCAATCTCTTTTGTATTTTTTTTAGGTCTATCAATTCCATTTCATTCATTAATATTCATTAAGTCTTCATTTTTTAATTATAACAGAGGCTTGATGATGAAGACCACTGAAGGTTTTGTATCACATACAAAAATGTGTGGTGAATTGATTTTTCAAAACCAAGTCTCTGTTATTATAATGAGTTTATTGGAATTAATTGTTGCAGCATTTCTTTCCTTGCCTTTCACCAATGCGACCCAGGTTTCAGGTGCACAAAACAAAACCTACGTCCAGGTCCTCCTTGATGCCCTTGCTTTGCACCAATGAGGTCCCGGGTTCGAGTTCTGCGCCCGGCGCTTTATGTGCATTTGGTTTTCAGTCCATGCTCGCTTCTGCAGGTTTTTCTTCGGGTACTCCGGTCTTCCTCCTGCATTCAAAACTGAATTTAAAAAAACATCTTGGAGCCATGTTGAAGATAAGCTTCATTTAGCTGTATTTTTAGGGAATACATCTGAACTTGGCAGTCTCATGGAGGACTGCAATGCTTGGAAATCTAGCTATACTTATGCCTGATTGATGACGATGATGGTCGTCTGCGGTTGATATGATTGATTGATTGATTGATTGATTGAAGTTGTACATGACTTTGGTGGTCAATCCATACTCATCCTTGCATGTTTTCTCTGAGCACTTTGATTTCCTCCTGCATTTAAAATCAAAAATTCATTCCAATATTCTGTCTTCTGCACCACAGAGGCATCCCTTGAATTAGCCTGGCTTTCCGCCGAATGTTATAAAAAATAAATCAATATTAGATTATTAGACAATAACGACTAGTTGCACCAAATATTTGATAGCTCATAAAAAAAGTATGTATGAACTTTTAAGCATATATTTCAAAGTGACATTTGACATTAACCATGTGAGATATGGGATGAAACATCACTTAAAATATAATTCCCTCTCCCAATATTCTGACCTGATTCCAGTCAGTAATTAACATTTAAAATGCTAAGGTACCCTAAGTGAGCAATAGTTAATGACATCATATAGATTAACGTTTTGATGAAAATGTGAAGCACATAATTATCATGATGATCCTAGAGTGCTCATTAAGACTAATATCTCTATAAACAATGATCTAAAGGGTATTCCAGAAAAAATGGCACCAACAAATGCGGGAAATGTGAGTTGGTTACCATATTGTTACATTGCAGTGATTTACCTCTATGTTGGAAATTGAATGAGACCAGAAAATGCTGAAAATGAAGCATCAGACTGTCAACATTTTCTAATGTTTATTTTATTGTTGTTGTTGTTGTCTGCCATTTTGTATTTAATTTTTAATAAGTACTGTTGTTTTACCACATAACTTACCTCGTTAATCAGATCTCTGCCTTCCTTCTGAAAAATGAACCTTGTTGTCTACAGAACGTCTATGTTAGCTTCATTGGTTATTTAGCTTCATAAATTTGTGATTTTTATTCCTTATCATGAACAGGGTTCTAAACTACACCATTTACTGTGGCAAGCACATTTAAATGCCTAATTTGATGGAATGAGTATACCATTAGACCAGCATAGTCTGGCTTCTTATATCTGTAATGTTTTGTTTTACAAACATAATATCACGACATTTGTTTCTGATTTTATTGGCATAATTTTTCAGAAGGCCTTAATATTGGTGGCAAATTTTTGTGGGATGCCCAGTACATAATATTGCGTGATACGTCTAAATGTCAGTATGCTTGACAGACAGATAGAGCCATCACCATGAACTTTTTGTGCATTTATCAAAGCAATTAGCATTTGCTAAAACCCAACGATACTGAATTTAATGATTAGTTTTTCGGCACTCCTTTTTTGGATGAATTAAATTCATATCAGTCCCACCCAACTTAATGAGATGACAAATATTATTAACTGAGTAGAAACATTATTTATAATAGACAAAAACTTAATTTTGAAAAAAAAATACTAAGGCATTAGCTATATGCAATATCCAAGAGAAATTCAATTTTCCCAAACACTCACTGCCTTTATTGCATTTTGAGAAAGTACTTCCAAATTTTATACTTTGATCAACACCAAATAGGCGGGCCTCTTCACACCGTGAATTGATACAGATAAGCATGCGCGTAGCTGAACACAGTGCAATTGCAGGAGACGCAGCTCCTGATGTAAGTGTGACTTGCGCGTCAGTATCTATGGCGGGTGTGTAAATGGGATTGTGTTTACTTGCGGATGAAGAAAGCCTCATAATTCCCACCTACTTAGTGTTGATCAAAGAATAACTAATATCCATAACTATTCTTGTTGAACTTGAAAATTTATAATAAAACAGACCATAATTTGTGGTAAATTTATTGATAATGTTTCTATAAATAAGTTATTAAATTCTCAAAACTTTAAAACTTCTTTGTTACTACCAATATATTTTAGTGAAGAGATCATGTTTTTAAGTATATTTTAGCTTCCAATGAATAATATTCACTTATAAATCAGCAACCATACATTTTAAAACTAAAACTTTAGGAAAATAAAAACACTGTTGACAGAACCCTAAGACATGAATTTGGCTGAAAATTGTCGTTTTAGTGCATATAATATGATTGTGTTTGTTTGTTTGGATTCTATTAATGTTAATGCTTTTGTTTTATTAAAATAGATTTTCATAAGTTTTCATACCCAAGTGAATCATGGCTAATGCTTTTAAATAAGTTGACATTTTTTTCAATAAATAGAAAACTTTTTAATAATTGATAAAAAGTGATCTTGCTGATAATTATACCAACTGTCATCAATTCTAACAAGTAACAACAGTAATGGTCAGAAATATGATAAACAGATCATCAGGGTTTTTTTTTTTTTTGGGGGGGGGGGGGGTTTAATGCCTTCAATACTGTGAACATTTCTGTAAAAATATTGTGCTGGGAGGGGCATCTATCAAACTTGATAGATACATTTTCTTATAATTGCAGACATCGTTAATAAACATGCAGACATGTTTAATAAACATGAAAAATTGATTATGTTTTAAATGTCATCCATCACTCCCACTTGTAATGCAACATCTCTGGTAGGGTTCACCTTGAAATTCTGCAGTAGGTCTTATTCCTTAATACAGCAATGAATTAGCACTGGTTTCATGCCCTGAGTTTACCTACTCTTTGCTCAACTACACCAAGCCAAGGATATCAGTAATTCTACAAATATTGAATATGTAATGTGTATCATACATTCACATTAAGTAAATTGTTAGAAAACTTAATGGGGAGAAAATTTCATTGGGATATCTACACAGAGCGCAGATCCACATCAATCCACATCTTTGCATTCGGATTGCATCCATGCGGGCATTAGATCCAAATTGGATCTCATTAGCCTCAGTTTGACGCTTTTTGGCTAACAGCCTAACAATAGTGATCTACCATTTCTCCTTGTCCAGTTCAACCTTTTTCCATTTGACGAATCTTTTGAATTAATGAATATCCCCTATCCATAAGTTTAAAGAACTGTCATATTCTATTTCAGAAGCATTGTCAAAATATCTCTGAAAATACTTGGGCCGTTGGTATGAAATAACTCAATGGTAAAGGCAATATAAATTCAGAAAACCAGTTTTTTTCATTCTTTTCTCTCAAAATATTTATATTTCCCCTCCTCATTTACATAATACATACTATATACAACAGAACCTGTATAATAATCCTATACCCATTTTATTCACTACAAGCACAAATATATTTTCTGCTAGTGCTACCAGTTTTATGATATCTGATACCATTTTAACTTTCTGTCCACTATTTAATGCACTGTGATTTTCCCTCAATGTTCGTTCTAATTTCTGTTAACCTACTTTTAGCAAGCTTTTAGTAGATTCAATTTCTTGGTGTAGATTTAATAACTCAGTTACAATTTGTTAATGTGTCAGTTGTTTACTGAATTGTTTTTAATAGTCCCAGTTTATATGAGATGTTTTTAAACATTTAAAAATTTTGAAACCGGCTGGTACTAAAAGTTGAGTGTGCTTGAAATTCCTTTGGACAAGTAACTAAATGCTCATTGTCTCGCGGAAACCCGTACGAAACTCAGGGAGCTGATCCGGGCATATGTGGGCTGATCAAGGATCAGCACCACCAGATGTTCTGCAGAACCTAAAATGATGCTTGATGTGGAATGGAGCTTACTTGGGCCACAGTGGGAAGGAAACACCTGTAAAGTGTGCATTTTTCGTGAAATTTTGGATATTATTATAGCGAACATTCTGTCGATATGAATACGCACGTGGTCGTTGATTCAGAACCCGTGTCACGAGTCATATCTGGAGCTCACGCTATATTACACAGTGAATTTGATGAACCGGACATGTACACCCGTCTATTTCAAATGATGGAAAATCTTGACAAAACTGTCAAAATGGGCTTTCAAAGCGTTGAATCACGGCTAAACGATGTTCAAGGAGCCTTGAAATCTGTTACAGAAGACGTTACACATCTTAAAGCAAATGTGAAAATTATTGAGGAGGACATCGCCA
>JXSR01S075012.1:45324-56658 GCA_000969725.1 Ophiothrix spiculata | reverse complement strand
GGCCATCTCGTTTGCCATGAAAATTATGCATTACTTATTTAGTACTAGTCATATCATGATTAAAAAGTTTTCAATGTAATTGATTAATTTATAATGCTCATTGTTGATTATATGATTACAGAATCATTGAAATTGTCAGCTCTTTTTTGTTTCAATTGCAGCAAGTCGTCTCATAATTTATTAATTTGTAACGGCTAATGTTGATTATATAATGAATGTAGAATTATACAAATCGGTGATTTGTAGTTGTTTTAAATATTTGTCACGTTCTTGCTTGATACCATATATAATCAGCCTGAGAATTCTGTGGTAAATAAAAGCAAATAAAAATCTTTGAATTATTTGTGTACTTGGTTGTGAAGTTTTTCTTTAAGGCCTTGTATCCATTGACTGTACCCATATTCCGTGTGCCCTTGTCTCGTATTCCCCATTGTTTGTAATTGTGCGGCGCAACACAGACAATAAACTTTGTTCTGCTTAGTGATTATATATATCAGTGGACATATAACGAGTTTTGATATACGAGTCACATAAACATTGTACAGTGCAATTGTTCCTCTTCACTAAATAATGTCCATAATTGTACACATGATTAATTTAACTGTAAATATCCTACCAAATTGAATTTGAACCCAACAAACCACTTCTTTCTAGTAAACTAGTGTCCATACAAATAACATGGTCACAACTTGCATATATGCAGAGGCGGCATTCAGGTTTGGTGGCTTCAACGCCCTTAAAAACCTGCCAAATTTACATTCCAGACAAGGTCGATGAATATTGCAATTAATACTGAATTCAAATCACAAAAGATGTGTGGAAATGCGCAGCATTCTCCACTGGTGGAAAAAATAAGGACTCTTACAGAGTGTATTCAGGACTAAAGTCGATTGTGAGTTTATCGTCGCCCGCCCGCATCACTTTTTTTTCCGCCAGAGTCAAAACTTCAAGATTCTCAAAAAAAGTCATTATTTTCAAAATAGGCCTGAAAATGACTGGTAAATATCAAGAAACAAGTTTCCTAAATCAAACACAAACACTTGCCCAGAAACGGATATTGATGCACAAAAGAATGTCCAAAGACTGGCAATGTGTCACAAATTTATTACATAGTAAAATAATCATATTCACAATTAGTCTGATTTCTATCGTAAGCTTACTAAATATGACAGTGAAGTTATCTCTATTAGAACATTCCGATTTTCACCCTTGCCTATCCAGAAATGTCATCCGAAATCCCACGAAATTTTCACTCACTTTGCAAAATAAATGTACATTTGTCATTGTCATTGTGTGTATTTTTGAAATTCTTGTTCACTTTTGGTGTACCTTTGGTTAAAAGTTACAGAATGATATGTATTAATTGGCACTAAGACTTACAATACATGTATAAAACAAATTGACACCCTGTAGTAAAAGAAATTTCAATAATGAAATTGGATGAAATAAATGAAATCGGATGAAATATTGGAAAATGAAAAAGTCGCTTCATCATCATGAAGAAAAAAGTGACGATAAACTCGCATTTGACTTTCATCAGCCTAATGTTTGAGAAAATACACAACACACTAATTTGTCCTTAGGCACTGTTTTATGACGGCATAATTAGATACCTCTTGCTCCATACAAATATACATATATCTTTGAATTTTGTCTATAATACATATATGATACAGTTATACAAATCAAGGGGGGGGGGGTACATTCACATAGGAAATTGGGGATGTATACAGGAGTCTCATTTTACTACATTCTGTCAGCAAAAAGGATTACAAATGGGGAAAAAAATGCAAGTTTCAAAACTAGAAGACAATATGTGCCTGTCCATCCCAAAAGAGCGGCAAATGCAGTCTCCTGTCATTTTCACTTTCTTAAATATGTGATGACTCACCCCGAAAAGGGGGACTTTGCGACAGAACACTTTTCAAGATACTGGTTTTGAAAATAGGCAGCAAAAAATAAAGAGAATAATAAGAATTTCCAACAGATTTTCTGTTGTAAAATTTGATCGCCTTGATCAATTTCAACAAGTACGGTGTCATTTTAAAGCTTACAAAATGTTGCAACAGATGAAATGAAAAAATCAAAATTGATATCATCTTCAAAGTCCAATCACATATTTGCAAAGACCAACTCGATTTCAAGACATCAAGTTATGGTCCGTCATAGGTTGTCAGGGAGTAAAAAGTATAACTGAGATAAACATTTCAAAGATCAGTGAGCCCTATACAGGCATGAGAACACACATCCAAAAAAAAACCCTGAAAATGATGACAAAGAGTTAAACAGGCTGAAATTCAAAAAAAAAATGTGGATTTTTAAACCTGAACATTCTCATGATTGCCTATATTACAGATACATTTCATAATTCCAATCGATTTCTTGAAATGAAACTCTGCTAGTGTTTTATAGCGAGCACAAGGATTGTGAATCTGTCTAAAAATCAATTTCGGCAAATTACAACCTTAGCGTGTATTTTCGCCTGTATAGCAAAAAAAGTTTTTCTGCATTTACGGCTCGTTTGAGATAGACTTCACATATGAAATGGTTGAGTTTCCCCAAACAAAAAAATATTGTGTATCTATCCATGAATCCTAACAAACAGTAGTTATATCAACAAGCAAATCCTCAAGGAAAAAAGACATCGAATGAGTAAATCACTTGGACCGTATTTATACTTTTTTGTGAGTGACCATAACATATGTGTACCGCCGCGGCAAAAGGGTTCAGGTATCGACTCCTACATGTTGCTCATTGTAGCATATCTGATGTATACAAATACCATACATTAGATATGCTACAAGGAGCAACATGTACGAGCCGACAACTGGACCCTTTTGCCGCGGCGGTACACATATTGTGTCATCCAATAATTACAACACATATTTGAGAAATATATATTTTATATGATCAATAGGGATAATATAAATAATCTCAAAATAAATGTAGTTATCGATTTCCCAGCATCAAACCTGCGTTGTTATTAGAAAATACATTGGAAGCTATTGGAAATGTTTAAAGAGCGAATACTTGTCGCACAATATATATTGCCCATGGAAAAAGAAAAAATGGCCCATACTGGTTCATTAGAGGGGAGCGTGGCCGAGCGGTTAGAGCACGGGTCTCGTAATGCAGAGATTGTGGGTTTGAGCCCCGGGCTGGGCGGTTTTCGTCTCCTTGTTTCCTTGGGCAAGAAACTTTACTCTACTTGCTCCGTGGTCGGACAGTCACGTAAAGCCGTGGGTCCCCTGTACGAATAGACTCCTTCATGGGGTATGCATGTTATGCAAGTACTTGTATCATTGATTGATTGATTACAATAACTCATGGGAAATGAGTTGGGAACAAGTACATCGTTCCAGAGAGGTCATTTACAAACAAGTGAATAACATGGGATCATTTAAATGAATAAATTGGAATATCATGCAAGTCACAACACATTTTTCCTCATCAAAGATTACATTGATGATTGGCGAGGCTTAACGCATAATGTGTGTGAAATTTGATTTCCAGAAGCATCCATTGTAATAGAGTGTTGTACATCTGAAAAAGATGTAAGGAGAATATTTTTCTTATAGTCTTCTGAAAAAAAACCTTTTCATTCTGGGCGGGACTAAATCGCACCCTGCGTGAACAAACCAATCAAATCGATCAAGTCACACAGCAACAGAACAGACAAATCACATGAGCTAACGAGTATCGCGTGAGTTGGGTTTGAACTTTGACCTCGGCGCACCCGACGCATAAAAATGAAAAGGTTTCCTTCAAGCATTTTTAAATGTGCAACACTTGAACCCTCAACACAAAATTAATGTGGTCAGAACATTTGCTTCGTGTGACTCATTTTATCAAAGTGATATCTGTCAATGTTAGCATTTTTAGGCATAATGGTTAAGTTTTGTAAAACGAATTACTTTTGGTATGAATAAAGATATAGGCTTAAATCAAAATTACTATATTAGTGATAAAATGAGACGCACTCTTAGGGACCAATTTAAAACTGAAATGATGGCTGACCGACCAGAACCGGCGCTATTGTTTTGAACAATGACAACCGGCCAGATCGAACCACCTGTTCTGGGCGGTCAGAGGTTTAAAGCAGCCCCTAAGGCCTCGTATCCGTTGGCTGTACCCATATGCCGTGTACCCTTGTCTCGTTTTCCACTATTTGTAATTGTGTGGCGCTACACAGACAATGAAGATCGTTCTGCTTAGTGATCATATCAATGGTCTCGTGTACAGCAGCAAGTATGAACATGTTGATTGTTGGTCATAGGAATCATCTGCCGACACCAGGTCAATGATGTGACCACTATGCAGAACGAAGTTTATTGTCCGTGTAGCGTCGCACAATTACGAACAATGGAAAACGAGCAAGGGCACTAGTCATATGGGAATAGCCAATGGATACAGGGTCTTAGCCTCAACAACTGGTTTCAATGGTTCACATGAAATACAATCAGGTAAGTTAAAATTCAGAATTATTGCTTATCAACAGTATCTACAACATTCAGGGTTAGTACACTTTTTCACTTGCAAAACCCAAGGACTTTCCCAAGAAGAATTCAAGGACTTTTCCCCTTATCAGCGGCTGCCAGTGGAATATGTGTCAACAAATAAAATAAATTTGTTTTCGCTCAATTTTGAATAAAAATAATTGCATGGTAAAATCTTTCGACATTAATTTTTAACATTTCTTACATTCAAAAATTCCACGACTTTCAAGGACTATTTTGATAAAGTCAGTTTTTCAAGGCCTTGAAATTGCAAAATGAAATTCAAGGACTTTCAAGGATCCGTACTAACCCTGACATTGTCTCTGTATTAAAGATCATTACAAAGGTGCAGAAAATAATAAGAACATTGCTTACGTGTATGTGTATTATTTATTAAACCTTAAGACAGTGTAACACAGTATATAGGTCTGGGGTAAATAGGAATGTGGGCAGGCGTCAAAATACAAGAGGGCGGAGGGGGAATCGCCCCCTATTTTTATAAAATAGCCCCCTTGCAAAGGTGGAAGAGGGCGAAAAAATATTACAAAAGCACACCAATTTCCCCCACTTATAAAACTTCAGCCCAAAATGTTGCTCGTAACACAATAAATATATTTAGCAACAATATCCCAACTAAAAAATGTAGCCCCCAAGTAGCTCAAAAGAGCCCCTGGATTGAAAGTCGGAGGGCGATTTTTATTTGCTGAAAAAACAAAATAGCCCCCAAAAGAAAAAATTATCTTGACCCCTGAATGTGGGTGCCTGCACTATGATGACATTCAAAATACCCAATCTATTAGAGTATATATCAATCGCCAGATTTTGATTATATTATACAAATATACTGTTACGGCTGAAAAATATCCTGTTTTGGAGATATAAGTGAAAATGTTTCTAATTACGGTAACTACACTTCTCAAAAAAAGTTTGGAAACTGAGTAATTCCACTTTCTTAGCAGTGAAATTACTCATCCATAAAGCAAGCTCTCATTACAAATTTGGTGTCATTTTAAAGAGGAGGTTGCTAGCATATCAAAAATGCATCATATAAATAAATAAGATTCAACTTTATGAGATATAGGCGGCTGAAAAGTTTCCAAACTTTTTTGAGAAGTGTATAACATTATGTACACAGTGAAGTATAGGCAACTGTAAAATACAAAATTGCTCATAAAATCAAAATGGTTGGGCCAATTTACCTGAAATTTGACATTCAAACATATCTTAAAGGGGCACTGGACAAAATTTTATTTGTGGATGATTTACACTTCATATGCTAGAAAATAACAATCAATTACCAGTTATTGAGAAAAAATTAATCAAAACGTTCAGAAAAATAAAAATTAAGAAGTTTTATTTTGTTTGTTGATCTTGGGTATGATGCTATTCTCTAAATGTATCTATTGATGCTATGTATTAAGAAAGAGGCAAAGGTTCGTTTGTAAAACATTCCTTTCATAGCATAGATTGCAGATAAATCAAAAGTAGTTTGGAGTTTACATAAGATCTCCTGAAAAGACCAATTAAAAAAATCAAATATAGAGGGCAGTATTTATCCTTGTCGACAACGATAATTAAAAATAAAAGAATATCCAAATACTTTGATAAAAAGGGTTTGAATTTGACAATGAAACTTTGCATGCTGACGCAAACATCTCAAAAATGTTTGGGGATGAAGCTGAACTTGTCCAATGCCCCTTTAAGTGGTGATCTTTTATATGAAAAATCAGACCAAGTACATTTAAGTAAACCTAATAATGAAAACAGCAATATAGTAAATAAAAAACAGTTTCTTATAAGCAAGCATGAATGTAAGTCTCACTCTAATTAAATAAAATACAAAATATTTTGTAAACTCTTGTTAACATCACACTGTGAAAATATCACTAAAATATGAAGACAAAAAATCACCTTATGATTATAATAAATTACAAACCTCATAATAGTTCAAATAAAATATTTTTTGGAAATGTAATATTACTGCTATAAAAATAAATAAAATAATAATTGCTTTGAACCTCAAATAAACCTACATCAATGGAATCAATCATGCAGTAAAACCTTGTTATAACAAAAACTTCCATAAAACTATTAGTATTGTAGTTGTTTAATCAACAAAAAATAATTGTTAGTTTTGTAGTTGTTTAAACAACAAAAAATAATCATCTTGGTTTAAAGAACGATTGCTAGGCCTGGTCTCACTATCATGCTCCCGATGTGTTTTCGATCATCGCGAGCACATCTTGAAAACGTCACTGATGCATGATAGTTTGCAGGTAAACTTAGTAAGATCGGGTAGACCACATTTTCTTTAATCAGGAAGGGCTTTTATCATTTTAGGAATTCTACCCAATACTAAGATTGCTCATCTAGCTATACAAAACTGAGAGCCAAAATTTCCCCTTTAAAATATTGATAATGATACTCACTCCCAAATTGGTCTCCGCCTAATCTTTGTTTCCTTAATCTTCACATCAATAGTTTAAATTTAGCTAAAACTGCATTTTTTGGAAAAGGATGATCAACGGGACTAAATTTACTTGTCAATTTCATTTCCCTCAAACGACGAAAGGCATTTAAGTTGGTAAATTCAGTTGGTTGACCGTAGCAAATGAAGACTAGTAAAAGAGACTGAAATCTTATTTTTGGGGCGAATCATTTTTTCTTTGCTCGCTATTTGCGTGTTTCCTCGTAAATTGTGCTTTAATGCTTCAACGGTGTGTGTGAGGTGAACGACAAAAATAAATAAGACACACATTGAAGAACCTTTAACTAAATGCATGATATATATGGCAATGCTCTCCTGCTGCATTGGCGATGTCTTGATTACGTCGGGACGATGTCTTGCCCAGCAATAGGAATGCATTGCAAGTATATCTTGAAAAATCACTGACGCATGACAAATGGAAATGCTTTCCCGATGCATCGGCGATGTCTTGACGACATCGAGGTGATGTCTTGACGATGGACTCACGATGTACATGTGAAGAGATTAACCTTTGAAAAGGATTAAAATGCATCCTGAGAACTGTTAAAAAATTCCAGGCTTGCATTCAGATTTTTCTAGATGCACGTAAGATGTTTTTTCATTAAAAATGTGTCAATGTTCTGATATAATAAACACCGAAATAGTCCTTTTCAAAACACAACTTTCCTAGAATTTCCAAAGCTGATTTTACACTTTCCGGCAATTGCCGACAGAAAAAGTGATTCTTTAACACAATAACCACAATGTTAAGTTCGCATTCTCGTTAACTGGTTGCGTACAAATTCTATCTTGTAATTATAGGGTTAGCACTAACGAGTCACTTTTAGCGTGATGCGCTCCGAGTTGTTGACTGGCAATTGTAACCTTAATCAGACAATTTCAAATGGAAATTTCACTCTTTCTGTCAGTGAGCATATGGTACTCCCCGCCAAAAGTTGTTCAGTAGTGCCTCTAACCATGTATGGGTCTGAATAAAATTATTTTGCACTTTTGTTGTACACCAAATACGAGAAAATTTTCGGAAAATGTTGTTTACAAAAACGTACATGCTAATTAGCTTGTACGTGATTGGGTGTTAAAACGGCCACGTGATCGAAGTTCCGAAGATTTTCGAATGGATTTTGAAATTGTCTATTGGAATGACGACGCAGCGATGCTTTCTGAAACCATTCATATTGCTCTCCCAAAGCAATTTAAAATGTAAACATTGCAGGGGGGTCCACTACAAATGCTCCTCATCCAATCCCCCTTATTCAGCAAATCTCTTCCAAAATACACAAAATAGCATCCAAAATGTCAAGATAATTCCTCAAAACAAAACTTTTGGCGCTAAGTGCAAACAATCACCCAAAAATCCTTTAAAACATTGTGATTTGTGAAAACATTTCTTTGCAAGTACAAATTTGTTGCAATGCTGTTCCGATGCATCGCAAAAGCATCAGGAGCCATTCTAAGTCATAGTGGGACCAAGCCATTAGGCAAAAAAAAAACAAGTTTGTTTCCTGTAGGTGGTCAAAAAATCTAAATGCGAAATGCGGTTTTTTATTTTATTTTGTTTTCATTTTTTTGTATTGTTTCAAGAGGTGCTAATGCAAATTTTGATTGAAAATCCGCATGGGTGATGATTTTTTCAGTAAGAAACCTGTCCGGTTTCAAGTTTTTGTTGAAAAGAAAACACTTCTTTGGTAAAACTTTTGCAATTTTCCCCGTTCTTTTTATCAAATTGGCTATTTTGATTTTCGTTTTCTACTATATCAAATAAAAAATGAAATGCGCAAATATATGACGCCAAAACGAAATGCGCGGGGCGCACGGGAAACAAACTTGTTTTTTGTTTTTGCCTAATTCCTAAAAATTAAATTTTTGGCACCAATATTAGGGGATAAAAGTGCAAACAATCACCTAAAAACTCTTTAAAACATTGTGATTTGTGAAAACATTTCTTTGCAAGTACAAATTTGTTGCAATGCTGTTCCGATGCATCGCAAAAGCATCAGGAGCCATTCCAAGTCATAGTGGGACCAAGCCATTATATAGTTATCCATTGTTTTTGTTTTAGCAAGTTTACTTAGCATGATAACCAAATTATATACAGTATCAAATACATAAGTTACAGACTTGATTTTATCAACTTAAAGTATCAAATACAGAAAATTAACTTTCATAAATACAATGACTCTGAGACAATATAAGTTTGACTAATATTTCTGATTACATCAATACAATAATTACGGTGGGGTCGAGGGGGCGAAGCCTCCCGAAGCCACAGGGCTCCTACACTTTAAAAACCCTCAAGATGCCCTTCTAGATTAGGTACTTACAAGGAAAAACAAACAAATTAGAATAGAAAATGCATGAATTCAAACATTTTCACTGTATTTTCACATTACACGTATTTCATAATGCCGCAGAGGGGCAGTGAGTGGGGAGTACGACCAAGTGGTACATACATCCCCTAACAAGCTGAGAAATTCTGACATTTTTAGATCGATTTCATGCAATTCGTGGTCATGTACATGATTTATTTGGTGTGCGTGTTCTTACATGTTTTGTCTTACCGATCTGCAATCATGCTGATTCCAACATTAAGTCACCATTTTAACTTCCAATTTTAAAGTCACAATATATAAAGTTTTTTGCATCAAAATTGTTGTCCTTTCTTTTCTTCATCTCTTTTGTTCAAAATCCAAGGCAAAAAGACATGTGACATGTCTGTGGTGATGTGGTCGCTGCCATAATAATACTTTGGTGGTGTAATTGTACCATGAAATTTACGAAAATTATGAAACAAAATAAACTGAGAACCAAAATATTGAACTGGCAACAGTATACCCATAAACCACTTATTATATCCTGTTGGAATCACTACGATTTAATGACAAGCTGTATTTTGGCAATTTTCATCAGGGTGATAATCAAAATTTCCACTCGATTGTAAGGTAATTTTTTACCAAAATATCCAGAGACATTTTTTTACATTTAAAAAAATCCGGATTCCCAGAAAAATCCAGAAAAGTGGCACCTCTGTTTTGACAATTTTGTATCTGATCATGTAACTTCAAATACCAAATCGAGCACTGTGAAGGTATATTTAATTTTATTACCATTTCTTGCACATTTGATAAAATTCATTATAAAGGCTTTTCAAAAATATTCAGATAAAGTGGTAAAGACTTTTTGTTTCATTTAAAACGGAACCTAACGCTTGATAAGCATCAGGCCTGGACCTCTTGAAATATGATCAGTTCTTTAAAATCTGCATTAACTTTGCAGAAAAGGACACACAAACGACTGAGAGTTAATTTGCCTGAATATTCTGCCGACTCAATCTTCTTCCTATAAGACTTTCCTTCATTTATGTTGATGCAATTGTCACTCATCATCAATATCATGAAACATCTGAAACAAAGATATGAGATAAGAAACACTATTATAGTATTTTCAATAATTAAATTTCTCCGTTCGCGGGTTTTTTGGAGAACGACGCTTGTTGCTACAGTGGTTTGCGTGAAAGTCACACGTATTTACAGCGTGTGATTGGCCTAATTCCAGTGCTTGTGAAGCGCCGACGATCGCGCGCGTTACGCTCGACTTGAACGATGCAATACGCAGGGAAATTTAATAGATGAAAACACTATTAGATGAAGTAGACTGGGGCTAAAAGTGCCAAAAAAACACTTTGAGAGTAGCCAGGCAAATGGCAAAATGTGACATGGTGAAGGGGAATGAGTCAAAAAAAGGATTGAGTTACAGGGGGATAAAGGTATTCTTTTTTGTTTTATGTTTTTAAAGTTCAAAGAATCATTGTATCAGGCCAAAGAAATTTTATCATTTTTTACCGCGAATTTTACCGCATTTCTTTTTTTTTTAGGTTTTCGGGAGATTTTTTGCTTTTTTATTTTTTTCTTACATCGAGAGAAAAAAACAGAGCCTTGTGTAACAGTATTGCGTGTGCAATTTACACAAAAACACAACGATTTCCATGCGCACGCCATGTCGCAGTACTGTAAAGTACTGATTGGAAACGGCATTGCGTACTTCTCTATGTCTGGTGCTCGTCACAGTTTGTGGATACGCGTTGGCACCATTCAAATTGTCAGTTCGTGTCCGAAATTTATTTGAAACAATAATAGCAAGTTCATTTCTTGGAATAAAATCTAGTTAGTCTTTACCAAGTATTCTAGCTAATTAAAACCATTGGGGAAGCGGGTTAGCGTAGCGGTAAATCCCTCGCTTTGCACCAATGAGTTTCGGGTGTCTTGGGTTCGATTCCTGGCCCCGGCGCTGTATGTGCATTTGGTTTACAGTCCACACTCGCTTCCGTAGGTTTTTCTCCGGGTACTCCGGTCT
>JXSR01S075012.1:20794-36007 GCA_000969725.1 Ophiothrix spiculata | reverse complement strand
ATGACCCCAGATGACCTTGAAAGACCTCAACATTTTTTGGCATCAACAATCGACCGCGCCCTCCAAGTTTCATGTCCGTACACCAAGGTCTACCCCATTGACCTTTAATGCCCGTGATGACCTTTGATCCACAAACCAATACTAACTTAGTCTTTGGACGGTCAAGGGACACCCAAAAGACCATCAAGGGGCACTCACCAGTCAAGTTTCAGGAACATGCAACTTCGGTCTCTGAGAAAATGTAGGTTAACATTTGGGTTAACATTATCATCATGGCATCTTTAATGACCCCTGAAGACCCCCAATGACAAACTCGGTCTTTGGGCGGTCAAGGGGCACCCATCCACCAAGTTTCAGGAACGTGCGACCCTTGGTCTCTAAGAAAATTTAGGTTAACATTTGGGTTAACATATTCATCACGGACACCTTTAATGACCTCCGATGACCTTTGATCCACTTACCAATACAAACTCGGCCTTTGGACGGTCAAGGGGCACCCACCCACCAAGTTTCAGGAACGTGCCACCCTCGGTCTCTGAGAAAATGTAGGTTAACATTTTCATCACATGTGGACACACAGACACATGGACGGAGCCCATTTTATAGTCCCATTTTCGAACTCGTTCGGCGGGGACAAAAACTATGACAGGGCATAGTAGTAGTTAATCTTGCAGATTTAGAACATTGAATCTGGGGCAATATCATTTGCTCCTCAAGTAAGATATCTAGGCTTTGATAAAAACTTCATGAAGGAATGTTAAGCCAATGGTCTCATGCACAGAGGGAGCCATCGAGTACATAGTCCTGCTCATAGCAGTTTTACAAGTGTTTGGTATCCTACCCCTCGAGGCTTTGGCCAGGATTTGAAAGTAGGGCGTCCAAATTCGCGGCCAGGCGAACAGGCCGACTTCAATCAAGACATTGTGATGTCAGCATGATTAATATTCATACTTGACAAAGAAGACAATGATTAAGTTATACCAACATGGCGACCTTCCGGCAAACGAACGAAGACACAACGCTGTATAAAGCCCATTTTGAAGTCCACAAAGTACATAAATTGATAAGATTGTGACGATGATGATTATTGAAGATAAATTCTAACATTCAACATTGAATTTCATATGGTAAAAACGCATTTTTGGACGCCTTATTGGACAGCCTTTGCATTTTACAGGACGTCCATTATCGTGATCAGCCGTACAAATGACGGTTGAACGGCTCTCTGGCTAAACCCTTGCTACCCCTTCCCAGTTTACATCTCTATTCTGCTAGGGGATGTAATGAATAATAATACTCAATGCAGCTGCCAAATTTTTGTATGTGCGTGTCTTGGGTGAGATTAAGAAACTATTCTTACCACTTTCTTGGCAGCTACCCTACAGCATCTGACCCTTCTAGCTCTCCGTATTTTTGACATGCTTAGAAGTTGATCTACTGTCGGCCTCTTCTGATAATCTGGATGCATCATCAATCTGATTACCTCTATTAAACTAGGAGACATATCTGTGTGGGAAAAATGAGGAAAAACAGTTAATATGATGAAAATCTAATAGACTACTTTTGTATGTCCCATAGTACAGCCTGAAAGTACGAAATATGGGTCCTTTGTTGTGCGCAGGTTACGATTAACATCATCTTTGCACAACGTATTGATATGGTTGATCGCGCAAAGTACCCATACTTATGACACATTTTAGCGTGCATAATGGAACATACGAAAGAAGACTAATAAGCCAAACCTGAGGACCAAAATGAGAAAATATTATTGACACTAGCCATAATAATGATAATATAAGTAAGAAATGATTTGAAATATTGAAGTCATATCAAAGGCAGTTTTTAACCATTAGTGGGAACACTTTTTATTCTCTAAACTGATGCTACTTGTTGTCTCCTGACAAAACGCCAGGAAAGTAGTGACGTCATAATTTATGTTAACCACCCAACACGTGCGTTTTGGACCCAAACAAACGGTGTGACCATTTTTGCCACACGTTAAGTCTATGGGGGAAAAAGTCCGACTCCGATTTTATACCATAACTTTCGTTTAAAAAAATATAAGGGAAAACATGCCGTCCTATTATGCTGAAGGTTGTGATTACAAGCCAGGACGGGACCCCTGTTGTTATTTTCGTCTTCCAACCGAGAAAAATCAGTCTGAATTGTATGTTTACGTGCGCCTATTGTGTAGTACGTATGATCAGTGGAGATGATCATTTGTTTGGGTCCAAAACGCACGTGTTGGGTGATTAACATAAATTATGACGTCACTACTTTCCTGGCGTATAGTGTCATCATTACAGTACTTATAAAAGAAAACAGCAATTGTCGAACTGTTCATACATGAGTGAAATATTTTGAATCGGATTAAAAGAATCAATCAACTATAATTCACCTAAAATGAAGTTGTAGATTTGTCAAACTCATTTTCTTTCACCTCATGAGCAGAGAGGGTATCCTGCATCAGCATGCAGTGTAACATTATTTTGACTCCAAAAATAAATTGAACAAACACATGCATGAATCACTCTTTGTACTTACTTTTTGTGATATCCCACGGAATCTCCCCTTTTCTAAGCTGATGCCATAACGAGCCATTACGTGGAAGCTCCAAATCACAAGCCAATTCCAACATTGTGATTCCTAAGCTGTAAAGATACAATGAGTAACAAGCTTGATGAGTAACACAACTTAACTTTTAGAATCATTTTGTAGTCATATCATCAAGAATCAAGAACCTAAATCACATCATTTGGTACTGGGCCATGACAAAATTAAGTCTATCTGAAAAAAAAAAACACTTTCTGCAAAATATTTGGTCTTGGTGATCCCGGTAACGACGACCAATCACATCTACTGATATACAGTGAATCACACACAACAAAGGGTACAACTGGACAACATATATTGATGAATAAAAACCATGTAGCATAGGGCCATTGTTTTTAAGATAGATCTTAGGTGTACACATGTAGGTTTCCTTGGTCTGTTGTTTTCATGCATTACAATTGAGCAATAGGACTAATGCTCAATGCAAAGAAGACAGAATGCCTGATCCTCAATGAACTTTCTGATCATCCTCCTATCCACTCAATGAATGGAACTGCCATCAAGGGAGTAGATCGATTTTAAATACCTTGGGTCATATGTATTTGATAGCAAAAAGGACTTCTTGACAAGAGAGGGACAAGAATGGATTGCCTGTAACAAGCTTGATGTCAAATGGAAGTCTGATATTACCAGGGCAACCAAGATTGACTTCTTCAGGGCCTGTGTTGAAAGCATCTTATTGTATGGCGCAGAAACATGGACTTTGAAGAAAGAGCTTCAAGACCGCTTAGATGGCACCTACACCAGGCTACTAATGCGTGTCCAAAATCTGTCCTGGAAACAACATCCAACAAAGCATCAGATTTATGGTGATATACCCCCTATCTCTACAACCGTGGCACAGAGGAGAGCCCAGTTTGCTGGTCACTGCTTTCGAGCCAAGGACCAAATCATATCGGACATCCTTCTTTGGAGATTGCCATGTCCAAACAGAGGCTGTAGACCTTTAACGTACCCTGATATCATATGTAGAGATACTTGCTTGAACTTCAATGACCTTGGAAGTGCAATGTGTGATAAATATAGTTGGCAAAGAAGTGTGTCATGGATCTTGACGGAAGTCGAAGGATGATGATGATGACAATTGAGCAAATAGAGACCCTGCAAAACGCTGGATCAAAATGTCAAGGGCCTAAAACCAATTCAAGCCTTGCTTACCTGAAGACATCTGCATGTTTGCCAAACTTTCCTTGCAATAATTCTGGAGCTAAGTACTGTGGATCGCCTTCTTGGGCTTCTGAGAAATCTCTCTGTGGGTCAAAATCAACACCCAAATTTAAATGGTATGCAGGACAATTCTAACACAAACTTATTCATTCAGTATTAATTCAATACAGTAAGTTATTTTTTAAACCATGAACTTTTGATGTCTCATTACCCCTAAAACTTCTATTAACTTGCTTTGCTACTCTGGTCCGTGTAACTGTATCTGCACACTCTAAAAAGACTAAAAAATGACCAGTGTAGATGAAATGTGTCATGTTATTCCACAAGAAGGAGAGTATACTTCATCTTCGATCACTATTCCAGTTTCTTGGCTTATATTAAGTTTATTTGGTAACGTTTAGGTGTAGAAAGAGGAGAAAGTGTGCGATATTAAGAATTTCCGATATCAATATATCGGGCGTAAATTATCAATAATCTCAATATACAGGCATGAAAAGTGGGTTTGGAAAAAAAAGCTGAAAGGGTTTATAATTGATAACTCTGGGAAAGGTAGGTGGGCGTAGCCAACCCGACGAGCGGTTTGCTGCTCCCCCTAACGGGAGGGGTCCAGGGGTCGCCTTTTGCGGCATATAACATTGCGGATTATAGAGTAAAAAATAGAAACAGGGCAAATCAAAAAATATATATAATTTATTTTTTTTAATTTTTTTTTCTCCAAATCAAAAAACGTGGAAATCCGCGAAAACGCGGAGAATTTTCATGCCTGCATATATCGGATTTTCCTTGACTCGACAACCAAAGATAGGATGCCAAAACAAGTGTTGCTAACATCCATGTTATTATTAATTAGGCAGAGTTGCAGAATTCCTCATCCCTCAGTCTTAAAAATGCAATTTTTAAAAACTTAAAAACTTCTTTAAGTTTTTAAAAATTGCATTTTTCAATTTTCAATGCTACTTTGATTAGTACATGCGAAATTGCATTTTTAAGTTTAAGTTTTTAAACAAACTTAAAAATGCAATTTCGCATGTACTAATCAAAATAGCATTGAAAATTGAATATTATTTTTGTAAAAAGGAAATGCGAAATTTCTTTTTTATACATAGTTAGCTGGAGTTGTAGATATCAAACCTGTATCCAATTTTTAATAACAATAGGTGATGACTCACCCCGAAAAGGGGGACTTTGTAACAGAACACTTTTCCAGAAAATGATGAAAAATAAAGCAAATAATAAGAATTTACAGCAGATTTTCTGTTGTTAAATTTGATCGCCTTGATCAATTTCAACAAGTAAGGTGTCATTTTAAAGCTTAGAAAATAATAAAATCAAAATTGATATCATCTGCAAAGTCCCCTCTTTCGGGGTGTGAGCCATCACATATATCATTAATGCTTGAAATATCATACACCCAATATATCAATATATTTTTTTTAAATACCATCGAGAACAATATATCAATAACCTTTGAAAATTAAAAATATTGAGGATATGATATATCTCGATATATAGAATTATCACACATGCCTAGTAGAAAGCTGTGAAAAGGGATTATGGGTTTATAAAGTAAGGCCAAAAAAAAAATTGTTTGTTTGTCCTCGCCCGACTGACCGTCAAAATTTGGCCCGACCGTGTGCTTTATAAAGTTTTTTTTTTATTTTCCAACTCTTATTTGAGGATTTTTCATGCAAAAAGATAGAAAAATTCATTGAGAAAATCTTCAAATCATAAAAATATGATATAATTTGACATGAACTGTATTTTCTAATGTAGAAGACCTCTTAAGAATCAGCAGTATATTGTTCTCGTAAGTTAAGTTTAGTTCTTGTACATAAGGTGACTTTCATGTACATTAAAAAAAAAAAAAAAAAAGACGTCCTACCGACCCGACCATTTCAGAGGCCGTTATGGACAAACAAACAATATTTTTGTTTTCGCCTAATCAACAAATACTGACCATGCTCATATCCACTGTGAGACCGAAGTCTCCCAATTTACACTCATCACACCCAGACAGGAAGATATTGGCAGGCTTGATGTCTAGATGAAGGTAATTCTGATCATGCAGATGCTTTAAGCCCTGTACAGAAATCACAGTGAAATAATTGTTATTATTTGTGTCCTGTCATATCGAAAGGTACCTTAATACCGGCATCGTAAACTACGAGATAGAGGCCATTGAAGCTAAGCATAGTCAAAAATCACGTCCAAGGTCGTATTTCTAATTTTAGTAGAAACGTTACCTTTGAAGTGTATTCTATCATATTAATCAGGTTCCAACATCCAAAACATAAGACAAATGTTTTAAAAACCGAGATAAAAATCCTTTCTCCATTCACGTTTAACCAGTACAGAAACTTTAAACTTGATTTTCTCAGAACTTCCGGAATCAGCCCGATACCATTTACCAATTTGGATGTAACTTTGTAATCGAACATCCAATAACCAAAAGCAAGGTGTCATTTTAAAGCTTAAAATATAATCTTTCAGATGAGACCAAAAAATCAATTTTAATTTTGCCGACCTAAGGTATCTTTCAATTTGACGGGTCACATTTATTATGAATAAGAAATGAGGCATCTACGCTAACATGATACTCAAAATGCATTTCAACCACTCACCATATCTCTTTGTACAGGAAGGTATCATTGTTAATTTATTATCAACTCACATTTGAAAGTACGTTACGTTTGGTCGTGAGTTCATTGAAGTGCATTTACATGGTACATATTTAAGTCGTTGTGCTGTTCATAATGTTTTGAGAACTTCGAATATGTACAAGCAGTCGCAAACTGCAAAGTAACAAACTCACAAAATGATATTTTGCTTTAATAAATGTTGATAAATATTAATAAAACAGTTTCTCCTAACAGGAAATGTTCCATATACATAATACTGATGCTTCAGGAAGATTTTCATTATTAAAAAGGATTCAAACATGTTACAGGGCTGTTCATCACAAACCAACTACTCTGCATTCAGTGTTTGATTTAGAAAATAAAAGTTACATGCACAACTGCAGAAATTTCTTGAAAATTGGCTGAAAAACACAAAATTCTGCATGCACAGGCAATTTTTTACATGCACTAAGCAAAAGTTACATGCATTTGTGCATGTAAAACCCCTCTAAATCGAACACTGTCTGCATTCGATGAGTCCTTATATTTTTATCAAGCATTTTTATGCAGACACATTGTTAATGTGTGATAAATCAGTCTAAAACATTTTTCAATCCCTCAACAACTCAAATATAAAAAACAAACTCTTCAGCAAGGGCAATGTAGATTGCCTTAGGCCAAAAAAAAAATATTGTTTGTTTGTCCTCGCCCAACCGAACGTCAAAATTTGGCCCGACCGTGTGCTTTATAAAGTTTTTTTTTTATTTTTCAACTCTTATTTGAGGATTTTTCATGCAAAAAGATATGAAAATTCACCGAGAAAGTCTTCAAATCGTAAAAATATGATATGAATTGACATGAACTATATTTTCCAATGTAGAAGACCTCTTAAGAATCAGCAATATATTGTTCTCGTAAGTTAAGTTTATTTCTTGTTCAATTATTCAATTCTTTAAGGTGAGTTTCATGTACATTTATTACAACAACAAAAAGCCGACCTACCGACCTTTTCAGAGGTCGTTATGGACAAACAAACAATTTTTTTTTTGGCCTTACCTGTATGAGGTCTACCAGGAAATCCCATACCACACTTTCTGGAATCTCATGATTCTCCTCTGCAAACTGCTGAAGACTGGTAGGTGGATGATATAAAAAAGAAATATTGAAATCTATATATGGTAATGAAAATACTATTCAAATTGTCATATTCATGTCCGAAATATATTTCAAAACCATAATTTAGTATAAATGAAATATTCCAATGACAAACTGAGCCAATTAACTCATAAGAGCGGCGATGGCAAAAATTTGATGTTTTCATTGATAGCTGCTTTTTGTTAAATTTGATTGTTTCCCTGAATGATACATTTTTTCTGAAGATTTACTATTTGTTTACATAATCAACTTGCAAAATTTACATCGGCAATCAATTGAGTTGAACAACGTGACTTCGAGGCGCCGTCACAAGAAAACGTTTGAGTTGTTGACACCGAAGGACCGCCTTTATTGACATATTATCATATTTTAATAGCCTGCCAAATTTGATTGACATATGAAAATTAAAAATATGCGAACCGCCCATTTAGAAAAAGTACATAAAATATACACTAATAGTAACCATAAATAAGCCCTAATTTTGGCCAAACCTAAAAAAAAATTGCAAAGAGGCTGATTTCAACTGATTATGATAGGTATAGGTGTAAATATTTACAGAAAAAAAGTGAGGAAGGGTAGGGGCTGGGGAACCTTATTTTTCAGGGGGGGGTCATAAAAATAGGGGTAATTTGCCCTAAGTTGCATAAAGGATGTCGTATTTGATATCAAATAAAGGGAAATGCAGTTTAAAACAGTGAGTGATCTGTTTATTTTGTTACTTTATCACCTTGCAAAACATTATACCTAATTAGAGACATTCTGACCTAAAAATCGTGATTTTTCTTTAAAAATAGCCAAAATTCAAAATTTTGATATTATTATCTCTAAATTGGATTTTATTTAGAAACGAAAATGGCAAAGAAGCTGATTTCATTTGCTTGTGAAAGTTATAGGCCTAGGTGGAAATATTTACAGAAAAAAAGTAAGGAAGGGTGGGGGTTGGGGAACCTTATTTTTCGGGGGTCATGAAAAAGAGGGGGTCATTTGCCCTAAGATATGTATAAAGAATGTCGTATTAAACATCAAATTGAGGGAAATGTAATTTATAACACTGGGTGAATTGTTTATTTTATTACTCTATCACCTTGCAAAAAAAAAAAAAAAACATACCTAATTAGAGGCAATATGACCTAAAACTCGTAATTTTAATTATAAGTTTTAAATTTTCGTGTTTATTTGGAAAAGAAAATGGCAAAGAAGCTGGTTTCAACTGATGGGTGTCAATAATAACCAAAAAAAAAAGTATGGGTGAATTGGGGTTGGGGAACCTTATTTATAGGGGAGGTCATTGGATACAAAGGTTATTGATTCTAAATTATGCTTGAAGTGTGTCATGTTTGATATCAAATTAATACAAATATAATGAAAACAATGACAGTGATGTTCAATTTGTTACTCTACCACCTTACAAAATGTTTTACCTGATTGAAGACGTAATGTCCTGAAAATTGTGATTTTTCGTGAAAAATAGGTGAAAACTGAAACTTTTGCAATAAGAGTTCTAAATATCATTTTTTCACTGAGTTTGTTTGCTTACGAACAAGGTAAATGTTATTTCTGTAAGGTACAGGGTGTTTATTTCAAAATTGTGTTTGGCTTTAGCCCCCTCTACCAAACTTTGGGAGGCCTACTTTATTTCTACTTTCCTACCATTCTGTCATCAAAATGACCACTAAGAATTAAAGAAATAAATTACTTAAATGGCTGAAGTAAGTATTTTGCATATTTTGCATTTTTATGTAGTCAAGGGGTTCAACCCTGGTAGAAAAGGCTTTAAAGATAAGACATATTCAAACTATATATAACGAATAATAGAAATCCGCAAAACTCGTACTCAATATTGGGACCCATTTTGAATGATTGCCAAAAAGTTGTGTGTAAAGGGTTAAAGTCGCCATTTTGAAATATACACAATGTTCCTGCATGCTGTGGAGCAAAAACTTACAGGACAATTTTGAAGTATACCAATAGCCTTCTTTTAAAGCACAAAAGTCAGTAAAGAATTGATATTTAGAACTATTATTACTACATTTGTAGTTTTTACCTTTTTTGCACATGAAATTACAATTTTCAGGGCTTTGCGTCTTCAATCAAGTATAACATGTTTGCTAGGTGATAAGGTAACAAATTGAACATCATTGTTTTTATTATATCTTCGTTTAATCCGATATCAAACATGATGCACTTCAAGCATAATTTCGCGTTAATAGCCTAGAAATTTGATGAACCCCACCCCTTAAATATCAGGTTCCCCAACTCCCATCCACCCTAACTTCTATTAGGTAAATATTGACATCTATAAATACCACAAGTAGTTGAAACAAAGTATTCTAGAATACTTTGGTTGAAATCAGCTCCTTTACCATTTTCTTCATAGATAAACCATAGTTTAGGGATAATAATAGCAAAATTTTGAATTTGACCTATTTTTAACGAAACATCTAAAATTTTAGGTTATAACCTCTTTAATCAGGTGTAACATTGTGCACGGTGATAGACACACCCAGTATTCTAAATTATATTTCCCTAATTTGATATCAAACACGACATATTTTCCGCGTAGCTTATGGCCAATAACCCGTTATTTTTAATGACCCCTTAAAATCGGGGTCCCCTGCCCCAACCCTTCCTTACTTTTTTGGGGTAAATATTGACACCTGTAACTTCCACAATAAGTTGAAATCAGCTTCTTTGCTTATTTTCTTTTCTAAATAAACCCTAATTTAGAGATAAAAATAGCAAAATTTTGAATTTGACCTATTTTAACGAAAAATCTCGATTTTTGGGTCATGTCTCTAATTAGGTAAATTTTTTTACAAGGTGATAAAGTAACAAAATAAACAAATCACCCAGTGCTTTTAATTACATTTCCCTTAATTTGATGTCAAATACGACAAGTTTAGGCATAACTTTGGGCAAATGAACCCCTAATTTTAATGACCCCCCGATAAATAATGTTCCCCAGCCCCTACCCTTCCTCACTTTTTTTCTGTAAATATTTACACCTATACCTACTATAATCAGTTGAAATCAGCCTCTTTGCAATTTTTTCTAGGAAAAACCCTAAAATTTGGATACTATAAGGTTTTACTTGACTTCAGGTTTTACGCCACCAATTATATATCGCCCATGACTAGATTCAGTGTTTATTTCCAAAATCGAGGCCGTCTTTACCAGCTAATTCCTAATATAAAGATGCAAAAAATCAGAAAATGTGATTTACTTGGTCATTTTTTATTTTAAATGTGTTGTTTAGATAGATATCTGTGTTATCAGAAAGATAGAAAATCTAAGCAAAAATCCCAATATTTTTGAAGATTATTGTGTCTTTATTTTTCTCCCCAGGTCTGAATGGACAGACTGGCAGCACCGTGAATTTCACTGGAGGACGGGGTTAGACTCCAATTCCAGGCTGCTTACCAGAAAATCAAGCCGGACACCCCAGGTAAATTTGGCCATTTTCTAGTGGTTTTTGAAATGAATTTTGAGAAAAAAGACATTATGTAAGGAGATGGTACTCAAAGGAAATACGTGAAAATCATGGTCAAATTGAAGGAATTTACATGTAAAAACATAGGAAATGTCATTAGTGGTGTATATCCTATATGTACGGTACCGCCCAGTACTAGCTAATTGATCTGAACCATGTAAACATTGCAACATCACTTTCACTCGAACCTCATTCACTTGATAGGGTTCAAAACCAATGAATATAGCGGTAAATATCCCTTCTTGTGGATTTATTCAGAATTAAGGTGAGTTTTAAGGGCATGTTTCTCTGCCTGGCTGCTTGAAATTGGGGCCAAAGTTTCAGAATGGATTTCTCCACTTTTTCTGGAGCTTTTGACTGGTCTGGGGACAAGCTTCAAAATTCTGCACCTTCGAAGCCATGAAACAACACATATAGTCAATAATTTATGTTTAAGGAACACTAATGCAGTGTCAGATATATTGTATGCTTACCAAATTTGCAGTTGATGATTGTATGGTGGCCAAATTTGCCACGATGTATACAGTGTGGTTGTAAGCTTACACAGCAGATCAGGGAAATAGTAGCAGATTTAACATTGCATGGACTGTGTGGATAATACTCGTGTAAATGTGATACAAGTGTAAGCAATGTAGCACTTATCTATTTTTTTCAATTTCTATTTGTATTTTGACAGTTGATATGGATGTAGCTCAAGAGATTAACAGCTAGAAGAGGAAATTCCCCATCAATTCCAACAGCGGTTAAGAGTGCGGCCGGTAGTTTTGCAAGGTTGCGGACATGACAGCATTTGGCAACTGTACCAGCGTTGCCGATTTAGACATGCTACTATGAAGCCATGTATGTTGGATTATTTAAGGTGAGAACACACACTCAGTGGTTTAACTAGATCTACTTGATCCATAAAGCTTGAAAATGCATCATTACACTGTTAAACTGATGTGTAAAATTTTACACAAGTTGTGTAATTTTTTAAAACTTGTACACAAGTTGTGTAAAATTGAAAAAATCCCTAAAATTCCTCATTTACACTGTTAAACCACTGTTTAAAATTTTACGTAAATTGTGGAAAAGTTTACTCAAGTTGTGTAAAATTTTACACAAACTGTTGAGGTAGGATGAAATTAATAGAAAATAAGACTTTTGAACACTGGCTAGGGGTCTATAGGTTTTACGCTACCAATTATATATCGCCCATGACTAGATTCAGTGTTTATTTCCAAAATCGGTGCCGTCTTTACCAGCTAATTCCTAAAATAAAGATGTGAAAAATCAGAAAATGTGATTTACTTGGTCATTTTTTATTTTAAATGTGTTGTTTAGATATCTGTGTTATCAGAAAGATAGAAAAGAAGCAAAAATCCCAATATTTTTGAAGATTATTGTGTCTTTATTTTTCTCCCCAGGTCTGAATGTACAGACTGGCAGCACCGTGAATTTCACTGGAGGACGGGGTTAGACTCCAATTCCAGGCTGCAATCTCCGGAAAATCAAGCCGGACACCCCAGGTAAATTTGGCAATTTTTTAGTGTTTTTTGAAATTAATTTTGAGAAAAGACATTTCAGGAGATGGTACTCAAAGGAAATATGTGAAAATCATGGTCAAATCGAAGGAATTTACATGTAAAAACATAGGAAATGTCATTAGTGGTGTATATCCTTCAATCACCCACACTATGAATATTAAAGATGTCAATAAATCAATATACCAGATTCGCTGTCTTGTGGAATGTATCATTTTGGAAGGAGGGGATGGCAAACACACATAAACACAGTCTGGAGTATTTTTGCGTTGGATAAAAAAAGTGAATGGAAAATTTAGAACTTTTTTCGGACCAAATTTAGTTTTAATTAAATGATTTATTCATCTACTAATGTGTATTTTAAAAATTGTTCATCTCCAGAAGTGGATCTGCTTACCTATTGGTCAATATAATCTTATTCTTTTGAATATACACTGATGGAAAATGGTAATGTCTACGATTAGAAATCAATTAACTGGGTTTGTTATTGACTAAACGATGTTTAATTCTCATTAGCTGGTTTAATACTGAAAAGGTCGCGAAAAATTTGCTGTGGAGATAACTGCATGATGCATATCATTTTTAACACCTACTGTATTTAACTTAAGGTTCAACCAATATTGCATTAATCACTTTGTATTACAAAAAAAAATATACTAGTTGGAGAATCGGAATCAGCTAATTTGAAGCTTATTAAGACCAAGATGTGCCATTATCGTATTAGATAGAACAGTTCTACACTACTTCTTAAATAAAATACATTTAAAGACAAATTGTTTACCTCTTTTTACACAATTCTGTTTGTATGTACAGATGCCCCCTCTCAGCCCATGCTCGATGGAATTCAACACAGTTGGGATGTTTGGACAAAGATTCATGCTTGTTCACCTCTTCAAGTCTTCTTTTCCTATAAACAGAACAAAAAAACATTTTATCATCACATTCTTTATTTAAATTTCACTGTTAATACATAAAATTCCTTGCTGACATAAATATTCATTGCTAAACAAAAACTGTGTAAAATGATAATAAAACTTTTGTTAAGCATTCCTAAATGTGATGGCTCACCCCGAAAGGGGGACTTTGAAGATGTTATCAATTTTGATTTTATCATTTCATCTGTAACAGCATTTTCTAAGCTTTAAAATGACACCTTACTTGTTGAAATTGATCAAGGCGATCAAATTTCACAACAGAAAATCTGCTGAAAATTCTTATTATTTCCTTTATTTTTTGCTGCCTATTTTCAAAAGTGTTCTGTCGCAAAGTCCCCCTTTTCGGGGTGAGTCACCACGAATGTACTTGCTAGTCAAAGGCAGAATTAATAGGTGTTTCCCATGATTTATGGTACCGTACTCAGATTAATTCAGTACAAGCTTATGAGGATCAATCTGCTTTCAAGAGTGGAAATAAATCTGTCAATTCAAGTGTTATCATATGTGACCCGTCATATCGAAAGGTACCTTAAGGTCGGCAAAATCAAAAAATTTGAAAATTTGTCATGCCTGAAGTAGAAAGGGCATGTAAATTTTACAGTTGGACTAGTGGCAAATTTGAAGGTGGAGAGCATTACAAGAAACATCAAATAATTTACTTTGGCCGTTCCGACTGCCACATAATTTCACAACGGTAAACAATTGACATTTACAATAATTATTGTTATATATGTGACCCGTCATATCGAAAGGTACCTTAAGGTCGGCAAAATCAAAATTGATTTTTTGGTCTCATCTGAAAGCTGAGATTTTAAGATTTAAAATGACACCTTGATTTTGGTTATTGGATGTTCGGTTGCGAAGTTACACCCAAATTGGCAAAAGGCATCGGGCTGATTCGGAAAACTATAGTTCTGAGAAAATCGAGTTTAAAGTTTTTGTACTTAGTAAATCTTGAATGGAGAGAGGATTTTTAGCTTGGTTTTTAATACATATTTCTTATGTTTTGGATGTTGGAACCTGATTAATATGATAGAATACACTTCAATGATAACCTTTCTGATGAAATTAGAAATTCGACCTTGGACGTGATTTTTGACTTTGCTTATCTTCAATGGCCCGTATCTCGGAATGTACTATGCCGGTATTAAGGTACCTTTCGATATGACGATCCACATATCTTAACAGCTCTTAAGGAATTGACACAACTGTTTAACTCAGCTGATGTCCCTTAAATAGTTTCTGACAATAGTCATGATTATAAGGCTAAACAATAATTCATTGAACAATTTAAACAGAAATTCAGAGTGCAGGGCCCAGCTCTTTGTTATGCAAGCCCTGCCCTGGATTTCTGTTTACACTGTCCAATAATTTTTTTATTTGGCCTATAGCCTGTTCATCAAGAAGGAAAGAACCTAATAATATGCCATGTGCATTTTGATAAATGTAATTCTTTTGTTGGTTCAAAGTGAGGAACTTTCTGTGCAAACCTTGCACTCTATACTATACCATTGGCACATGAATTAATGCCATACAAACTAGACGGACATTTTTCTCCCGGGGGGGGGGGGCACTCAACTCTGAAAGTGGTAGGTATGTCAGGCGGGAAGCGCCGAAATTGTGGTCTGGTGAACTGGTTTTCTGTAAAAAAATTGACCTTTGAATCGCAATTTTTGCAGTTAGAGCTAAAATTTTGTAATTTTTCTCAAAAA
>JXSR01S075011.1:13600-28395 GCA_000969725.1 Ophiothrix spiculata | reverse complement strand
CTTCCTTTTGTCATGGTAGGGCAGTATTACCGACACAAGTTATGACCGGTCATAAGCAACTTAAGTCCGACCGTCTGAACGCGGCTAAAATGTTCAAAGATTTAAATGATCTATTCATTTGAAGTGCAGTTACTTTATAATTATGTAAATCTGGTAGACATTGGTAGAGGTGATTAAAGGATTATGATTCTAAAGTGTATGTGAAAAGTTCTTGAGACCCTAAATGGCTCTTGAAATTTTACGCTTGTTTAAAATATATCATAGACCGGCAAATTGGTTGAATTTGGTCAATTAATTTAAAAATGCTGAACCTGCATGTCATTGGAAGACTTGTGCAGGCCCGTAACCAGATGAGGGGCAAAGGGATGGGGGGGGGGGGTGACAGTTGCTCATTTTCAGCAAAAGCCACCCTAACACAAACAATTATGACAAACAGAACTTCAAAAAATCCCTTAACTAGCAAAACTTTTTTGAAATTGGAACAATTAGTTTTAGATCGACCAAAATGAACATTTAATTTTAAATTTAATTGACAACTCCTCTCAGAACTTCTGGTTATGGGCCTGTTCTGTTGTGGAGTAGATGTGACCACACACATGAACAAGTCATTGATCAATTGATGGCTAAAAGGAGTTGTTTATTTGCAAATCTCAACCAACCTTCACCACCCCAGAAAATGGACTTCAAAAAAGTGCAGCTGTGACAGTCAGCTGTTGATGAGTTACCATGGTAACTTCATTGTGCCTATTTGCATTAATGCATCAGGCAGTCTTAATAATGCTTATGTCAATTGTCATGATACCAGAACCAGATTGCACCTTAATGGAATTCTACCATAGTTCAAATCTACTCTGCATGGTTTAAATCATTGCGATATCAATTATGATAAATTTGGGGTTTATTTAGGCCTATACCTATTATTACTTTTTTTCATGATTTTCACTGTATCAGAAGTATTTTAATTGATAGCTTTTGTTTTCCTTTTTGGCACATAGGCCTACATTGTTCATAAACCTCATTTTGAATATGACCATACCATTCTACCTAAACTGAGCTGTAGAAATGATAATTTGGCACATATCCATGAATATTTCGACTTCCAGAAGTAAATTTAGTAGATTTCTGGGAAAGGGGCAGAAAAAGTCAAGAGGAGTATGTGATCAAAGAAACCCAAACAAAGACCACACATTCCACATTTATTGGCGAACCATCAAATGAATAATTGATAATTCATAGAGTGACACACTCAACGATATCCTTGACACCCAATGTTTGCAATTTGTGAGTTTGCATTCTATAAAGTATGTAAATAAGCTTTACCTCCTAGAGTCTAAAAGCTTTAATGTTTCACAAGAAACTCTGTATCTTATCTGGATGTTTAGAATGTAAATGGATTGTAGCAGAACATCCAGTGTGAACAAATGGGTAATTGATGAGATATTTGTATATCAGTGGCTTTGAAGATCAAGGGTTCATGGATGTTTGCAAAGGGGATGGGGTGTACTGTAACAGCTGACTTGGTGTAGGGTGGGTCCTTCAAAGCAAAATGATACTTTAAATTTGAGTTTTGGGGTGGCGGTCACTCAACTTTGAAAGTGGTAGGTATGTCAGAGGCAAAGAGTCGGATTGATGGTCAAGTGAACTGAATTTGATACATTGTTAAATTTTTCCTCAAAAAGAGGGTCTAAAGAACTGAATCATGCAGAAAATGGGGATCTAATGAGCACCCTGGCAGCCTGAAAGTGGGGGGGGGGGTCTTGGCTGCTGGACATAGGTCATACATGTATGGAAAAAATGATATATGTAAGTTACCCCACCCCCTTGCTGGACATAGGTATCTTGCTGTTTATGTAAGTTACCCCCCCCCCCCCTCTCCATCAAAAAGTTATTAAGATCTTTGTTTTATGGAAAAACAGTCTTTTTGGAGTTTTGAAAATTACATAAAGATCTAGTGGCAGATATATTTATTTTGTGATCATCAGTACTAAGCATACACCTGGTTTTCTGTGTTTGTTTGTAAACTTTGAACTTGAGCTTTCCTGTTGGACTGGATTTGTTGAGTATATTGACCCAATATGTGTGTGGTATTGACTTGATTACAGAATCTATTGATTACCTTGTTTGAATGCTACATATTGCAAGGACTTGAAAGTTTGGATATGAATTCTGAAGGAAGTGGTCGAGGTAAAGGTGAAATTCATGATTCTGATGCGATGACAACCTCCCCTCTTTTCTAGCTAAATAAAAAGAAGAGTGCATCATAAAGGCATGGTGAAAATTTCACTTCCACATTCCTTGTCAAGTTACAAGGTTTTCAGCATTTCAAAAATCCTCATAGGCTACTGTGTTGTAATTGCCCAGACACTTTTCTCAAAAATGCAAGCACGTTTGAAAAAATGGTTTGCAGGGACCAAATCGCTGCCAGCGCAGCGAATCAGTGGTGGCTTGCTGTGGGTATCATGCAAAGTTGGGAAACAGAAGGTCCCTGGTTCGAATCCTGCCGAAACATGCATTTTTCACCATTCCTTTGAGGAGAAATGGAAATATGTTAAAAAATCCGTTATTGATAAACCAACTTTGATCAGACAACTAGAGTCGTACTTCTAGAATCTCAAATTCTCTCAACTGGGAACAAGAATATTTCTCTTGTGCAGTTACTATAATGGTAAACATTCATGCTATTGGTTGTTAAGTACAAATTAACATTTCAAAATATACAATTATAATGACCAGTCCTTTTCGCACCAACACATAATTTGTGCATGTAAACATAACATCAAACACATCTTTTGAATGGCACCTGCTACATAAACCAAGTCTGTATTTTCTTTTGGACTTAGCAGGTGTAGATTCCTTTTGATCTAGCTGGAGTATGTAGACTCAACAAATATCTATGTACACCAATAAGGAAAATGGACTCTGTCATTGTTGGTCCAGGCAAACAGATACCCACAATAATCCTCAGATTAGGCTTAAAAGATAACAATATATCTTTCACTTAAAAAGGGCTAACAGCATGGTTGCATCACACATGGCATAGAGTCTTATGAATCAACAGAAATGTTACCATGGCAACATGGTAAACAGGGAAGAGAATATGTTAAATATTTTGTGATTGCACATAATTTGAAGGGATTAAGAAATCAAAAGGTTTATTGAATTAGGATATTAAGAATATTAATTTGCATTCAACTCTATTGACTTTAAATAGATTTGAAATAGTTTCTCTGATTAAGATTTTGTTGGAATAGGTTCTCGGGTTCATAATGTGCATACTATCAGGAAATGGGTAGGCCTACATAATATCCATGATTGGAGCATCTGAATTGTATTACAAGCGCTTATATTTGTGTAAATTATTCCATTTATATCTGGTGGGCAAATCTATTTCGATGGATAGCCCATTTTGGTTAGCCTGGTGTATGCTTGCTTCTCCCCATCCCCTATGTAAATGTATAGACCATAATTAACATGATTAAAATGAATTTGACATTGTCATTCACATTGAATTTTCTTGATTAAAACAAGAACATGTATTGTTCAGCTTTGGAAATTAAGTTATTTGTCTTCAGTAATGTGTCCCAGTCCCTATTTATCAAAGTGAAAGGAGTCATAAATTGTGATTATTATTGAATGTTTTGTGTCTGCAACAGCTGCTGGCCTATGTTGTATAGTTGGTTATTGTCTTAATTTTCATGTGTAAGCTGATTTTCAGGGTCAGCTCCTGGGGTTTATGTCAATACAAACCGATCAAGGCACTTACATCATGTCCAACAGTATAGATACGCCATATGTTAACTTGTCAAAACTGATGAGTTTATCTATCTGTTTTGTATGTCTAAATAATCAATTATCAATTAATCATCTAATAAGAAGCTAGTTTTATCTATGTTAATTGATACTAAATGATATCCCCTTGGCAAATTGAACCCACATCTGAGCAAATAGATTAGCCATAGATTTTTGCTAAATAAAGTTGTATAGCCTGGTTGTCAAGACAAGCTGTATCTAACCAATGTGTACAGTTTCCATAGTAACGTGTTCCCATGCTAGCTGTAGCCTTTGATCCTATCAAGGTTGAAATATAGAATTTTGTGTGGTTGAGTATGTGATTTGTTTAGAGTTTCAGAGGGAGTTATGTTAAGGGTTTTGGTTTGATTCAGGTGTTGATAGAATGTGTAAGTATCATCTGGCTTAGGAAGCCCCCAGGAGGAAGCCTGCTTAAGATATTTCTGCATAGAGCCCCAAATCTTACTTGAATTGGCTTCTAGAGCTTGAAACAGATGAGTGGACCAGAATTCAAATAGTGTTCTCTTCCATGAGAACCAACTTCATAACTTACATTTGTATACCCCATTCAGACACACTAAAAAGTTAAAGTTGATATCAAGTCCATTTTTAATTTCAAACACATGATTGGATTAGTGAAAAGTAACTCGACTTACGACTGTTCACATGTGCTACGATTTTGAAGTCGAACTGAAATGAACTTTACTCATTCCAGGTCAATGCTCTGTAGAAGTAAACACTAATTCAACTCTACTTACGACGACAGGTGTACACACATACGAAAAGTCATTTGTTGCCGTCGTTAGTTGAGTTACATCAACTTACTAACGCGACTTAACTTGCTTTTTAGCAAGTTGAAAATTTGATGTAAGACGACTTTTTGAAAGACGACTTACGTCGACTTGAACTGTTCACACAGAAGCGAATTTTTAACTCGATATAACTCGAATAGGACTAAAGACGACTTTTTGGCTCTGTCTGAACGGGGTATAACTGTTACGCAACTCAAGTTTTGGTCTACTTGTCCGTACAAAACTCAACTTTTAAATACCCCTAGGTTCATTGCTCAGCTGGCCCACGCATTTCTGTACCTTTTACATGGAAACCTGCGAGCCATGTTGATTACAAAGTGGATATATGCTTGGGTAATATGTTGGTGAGTATTATTCTATCAAGGGTGCAATTTAGTAGGTCATATAAATTTCTAGAAATAAACAAACTGTTTGGTATCTTTGTCAACAAGAATAGAAGTTTGTGCTAAAAATAATGGAAGGTTTTGAAAGAAGATCTTCATGATCTTAAAGTGCACATGTCACATGTGGTATCATTAGATTCATTAAAAGTTTGTATTGTCTAGAAAAATCACCTACCTTTTGTCTCTTGGGCTCATATTTGATGACTTGAACTATATTTAGGATATTTCAATTTCATAGAAACTGAAGCACACTCGCAGCCAAGATACCTCGCAGCTTGGGAATAATAGGCCTAAAGCATTCAAACAGGAAAAGCTAAGTTTTGTTCTTTCAATCAATAATTCAGATGGCAATGTGGACATGAATGTTTAGCTCATTAGAGTGATGTAGACCTGATAAAAGTCAGAGCCAGGATATATAAGGCGCTGCAAGTCATTGATAAGATAAACACCTGCCAATTTCCCCTCATTATACTTCTGAAATGACCACGGCAGTTATCAGAGATCATGGAAGGCAATGGATTGAGGGTAAGCTTAAAAATTATTTTTTTGCTTGGTTTTCAGAATTAGGAGTCAAAATTGAGGATAAAATAAAAGAGTTGATTTGGCATAATGTCAGGTTGGTTGAAAGTCATAAGGTCAGCCTTCTGATGTCAAAGATTGCAAGGTTTCAGGGCAAGATTGTAGGGTGATGACATACGGGTAGTTAGGGGCATGGTTGGTGTGTTGTTTGTAACCCACATGGGGGAATATGCAAGGCAAAGTTGTTTTGTTGGACTGAAAGAACCAGTGTATGCCTGGCATGTGAATTCTCAAGGCTAGATGGATCACTGCAGGATTTACTTCCCATCAACAAATCTAGCCACATCACAAGCTGTAGATGCTGTATGGAGATACTATCAAAGAAACATTTTCTTGACTATACTCGAAATTGTAATTCCCTCTTCGATATAACCAACAGTATCCAACTAGCTAATTTTTTTCAAGCTCTTGGACACTATGTTGTGTGAGATACCACTTCATGCTGATGTAAGTACATTTGATAAAATAATCAATGCTCTTCATTACCATGATGTCTAATTGCATTTTAAGGATGTGTGTACATGCACTTGCATCAAAAATGCATAGGCTAAAATGTTAATGTTGTACCATATTACCATTGAGAGTGTGCCAGTTAGGTTATAAATGGCTTGTGAAGAGCACAAGCAAACATGCTGACCACTTCTCTGGTAATGAAGAGTTCTCAGTTGGACTTGAATAGGTATTCTGTGATTTGAAAACAATACATAGAAGGGAAGCCAAGTGGCCACTTGTGAATGAAAGTTGTTGTTTTAGATTTTCATTAGCAAAACAATACAATTGCTCGAAGTAGACAATTCCTTTTTTCACGGTTTGCAATCACTCGTCATGCATACTATTATTGTTGTTGGATTTAATTTGTGAACGCCTGTCTGTAGCAAATACGCAGAGGTGTCTTACGCGAGCTTACATTTTAAAGGCTATTTTGGGCGCGTCTTCGCTCAAGACTCTGAGTACGCGTTCACAAATTTAATCCAACAACAATAGGGGAGCGTGGTCTAGTGGTTGGAGCACGGTTCTCGTAATACAGAGGGTGTGGGTTCGAGCACCAGGCCAGGCGGTTTACGTCTCCTTGTTTCCTTGGGCAAGAAACTATTCTCTAATTGCTCCGTGATTCGGAGGTCATGTTAAGCCGTTGGTTCCCTCTGCGAATGCCGCTCTCTTGCGGTGCTGCATACAGTGTATACAGGGTGAGTCTACCCTAGCCTGTTTTATATGGTGACATCAGCCGGAGACTGACTAGATGCTATCCATTAGATGAAGAGCATGCCCAATGGATGTAACTCTGGCATGGGACATGTTGGTCAACAACCTGTAAGTGTATGGGCTGGTCTATCCAACGACCTTCCAGACATCAGACAAACTATCAGCTGACTGGTGTCTACTAGCGCTAGGCCACTCCACAAGATTTGATCAGAAGATCAGCGGTATTTGTGTTCTGTTGCCATTTTGGTTGTAAAGCCAACGGGCCGTACATGCAATCTGTGTGATACCGATGGCTTGACTTTGTGGTTTCCCTCTGATACCTTAACACCAGTCAGTTGATAGTTGCAATTGGATCAAAGTGTATGTAGTCCATGCCTGCTTTAGTCTTTGATCAAATGAACTTGTCATTTTTAATGAGGGGTTCAGAGACACCTAGCTTTCTGAGTGCATGCAATTTGATCTGATCCTTCATGGGCGATATAAGAAAGTGGTATATGGCTTTTTATTTCAAAGTGTTTCATAAGCCTCCATGGGCTATGTAAAAGAGGTGATATAAAAGTGTTTCATTTAATAAGAGTTTGACCAAAATGTTTCGTCACAGAGTCAGGTGAGCATTCACTTGAGGCTTTGTGTGAAAGGTTAAAATGATTAACACATTGCAAACATTTTCAAATTCCATTTATGCTACATGCTGAATGCCAGACACACCTCACATTTACACCTTTGTAAAACTATGTAAAGAAGAAACTGGTCTAAAATACGATGATACAAAAGCACCGTTCAACATTTCGGTTCTAGACTTAAAGTAAACTGAAAGCTTACACAGGGTCGGTAATAATGACGTAAAAGTAAACGTTGACTAATGTATCTGCATCAAGTCAAGTGTTGGCACTTCTTCTTAAGATCTTGTTGATCTAGGATAATCTATCATGAACAATAATATTATATGAATTTAAAGCCAATCAATAAACAGTGTAATATGAAATGTGTCAATAATTTCTCATATCTGAGCCACGAGCCGACAGTTTATCAATTTGTCGTGTGGTATGGGAAGTGATGGAATATGACGTTAAAAATGGATGTGGTTCACTTTGGTTCTAACCAAGCCGGGACAAAATACAGGGACATTGTTTTAGCTGAGGGTTCGGGCAGTGTGTGTGCGATGGCCCAGGAAAGAAAAAGTGCTCCTTTGTATGACCAGACATTTAAAACAATTATCTGTTTAATTTTTAGATCTTGTGACTTTTCATTTGGTTTGATCAAATGATGTTATCGTAGATCTAGAGATGGTTTTATCCACTTTAGCTAACAAAGAGGTCTAGATACCATGACAAAATTGGTTCATGTGTGAACTCATAGATGATGTCTGAATGTGATAAGGAATAGACAAATGTGTTCGGTAATAATGGAAATAGCAAAATCGATGTGTTGACTGATTAGTTTGTATAATTGAATACGCTAGAATAAGAACATCCCAACTCCATGGGCTGCCTTCTGTCAAGTTATGTAAAATATAAATGCATATAAATCTCGGAAAATGCTTTCAAATCACTAGAAAGCATTTTCATGTCTTTATCCCAATCATAGCCTCACATTTGACCTTGTAGTTGACTTTGTTAGACATTGTTAGATAATTTTCCTAGCATATAGTTGCAGAGAGGAGCTCATGGAGTTGGGATGTTCTTATTATGACTGTTTAATATAGCAATTATGTATTGTACAACTTATCTAACAATGTCTAAAAACGTAAAATACAAGGTCAAATATGACACTATGATTAGGATATTGACATGGAAATGCTATTTTAGTGATGAGAAAGCATTTTCAGAAATTTGTATGCATTTATATTTTATAATTATGATTAAACAGAAGGCAGCTATGGAGTTGGGATGTTCTTATTCTAGCGTATTCAATTATCACTGCACTCTTCAGAACCAACCATTTAGCATTTAGCAGGACAGGCACATTTAATTTTAAAGAGATTTCTTGTTTAAAAAATCACATAACATGCAAATAACTTGACCTCATCTCTTGAAAATCTACCAATTAAGTTAATGATTTTCCCAGAAGTTGTACATTTCTCCAGAAGTTTTTGATCTGTTGACATGGTTTCCATAGTGACATCTCTTGGAAGATGCCTTGATGGGTGGTGGAGGTCATAGCGAGGTCGGTGCTCAGTTCTTGTGACTTGGATCTGGGCCACATGTTTGTTTGTCTGTCTTTTCCCCTTTGTAAAATGCACAAAGCCTATGGCCTACATTTGAAGTCAGTAGGCCTTTTTGATACATTTTGTAAAAGAATCATCAAAATTAATAAAAATGATATATGATAATATTTGAAACAGATCAGTTTACCTAATTTTACATTGTAGCTTAGATAGGTAACATTTTGCTTCAGCATTATATTGTCTGTTTGGATCCTTTCAACCTCCCCCTTAGCCAACAGCATACTCCCCCAAAAGGAATGCAAATTTTGATCTCAGGAGGGTATTGGCAGTGTTTGAGCTACCTTAAAAATCCATATCACCTGCATCATTTATTTGATATTTTTAGCCATGTTTGTTGAGTACTTTGGTGTCACAATCGCCACAATCGACAACCACTTGGTAATAATCAGGTTGAAGTGCCGGAGCCCTGTATCTCTATCTCACGCTGGCTATTCCTTCATTGTCTAAATTGAGTCTTCCTGCCAGTGTGCCTTTGTGTCCTTGTCAGCTTTGATGGTAGGGCAGGATGTTGTTGATTGTCACCATAGTGATCAAGCCAATGGTTTCCATGGCAACAGATCAGGATAGAATGGACTGTTCTGGTTGTTTGACAAGATCAAGGGGTTTTTGTTAGCTGGGTTTGTTAGATTATTTTCTTTTTTCATCCAGGGTAGTAAGTTGGGTGTGGGTGGGTTTGGAAGTGCTAATCCAACCTGATCTTAATGAACTAAATATATGAACCAACACCCTTCAACAAATCTGGTTCATCATAAGGATGAAAAAGATTTGAATCTGTAACAGGGTTTGCCACAAATTATATGGACAGGCAATTTAGCATTGGAATGAAAGAATGTCAAAATGATGGTGAAATGTATTTGACAAAAGTTAACAAATGGGCATGTTGGACTTACCCTGGAGGGGTGTTGACAGTTAAAGGTGTAATTCATGATTATGATCTAATTTAAACCTCACCTTTTTCTATCTAGATTAAAAAAAGAATGAATGCAAAATAAATAGTGACTCGCCATATCAAAAGGTACCTTAAGGTCGGCATAGTAAATTACAAGATATGGGCCATTGAATGTGTGCATAGACGTCTAGGTCAAATTTCTATTTATTTTTATCAGAAACGTTACCTTTTAAGTGTTTTCTATCATATTAATCAATTACAACATCCAAAACATTAGAAAAATGTGTTAAGAAACCAAGATAAAAATCCTCTCTCCATACAAGTTTTACTCAGTACTGACAACATTTTCAGAACTATAGTTTCCAAATCCCGGGGAGCCACTGCCATTGTAAGGTGGACACCATGCGCGTACAAAAAAACGAGTAAAAAGGGTTGTTTTTCTCGAAAAGGCGATGTACGTGAGTACATCGGAAAGGGTATCAACATTGCAAAAATCGGGAAAAAAGGGTATAGTTTTCCAGATTGGATACTTACTTGTAAAGGGTATATATTTTGCATGCCATGAAAATGAAGTATTTTAGACATAAATATTTCAGAAATGTTTGAAAATTTATAAGGCGTAAAGTAAAATCCGGACGAAAAATAAAATATCAGCAGTCCCTGTTGTACTTGCAAACTGTCGAAATTTTGTTTGACCGTGTTGACGACTGGTAAAAGCAAGTAGACTAAATACTTCCCGTCCTTGACGTAGCGCTTTCGCTATAACTTTCACAACATCGGTAACTGAACGCAGTGCATAAGTTGTTAATAGTTTGAAGGACCCTTTCAAGCAATGCTCAGGTTTTCGTAAAAGGCGATGTTACCGTGTCAAGATTCAACAGAACAGTATAAAAGTCGGGTTCCAAATCAGCCCAATGTCTTTTACCAAATTGAATGTAACTTTGCAATCGAACATCCGATAACCAAAAGTAAGGTGTAATTATATAATCTTTCAGATGAGACCAAAATTGATTTTGATACCCATAAGGTACCTTTCGATATGGTGAGTCACATATATTTATGACTTGGCCCTTTTATAAGTTAAGATTTAAGAATTCACTTCTTTGAAGCTGCTGAATTGGGGGACAAAACTGACCCAGCTGCTGATAAAACCGTACTAGTTCTGATATTCTTCCAAGTACTGTGAAATGCAAGCCAATCATATGCAAACCCCAATGTGAAGCAAAAATAGGTATCATGCGTAATTAACTCTTTCCAAGTATATAGAGATTTTTTTATATAAATTGCCTTTTATATATCTTCAAAATGTAATAAACCCAGATAATAAATCTCTGAGCTCTGCTACCATAATTTTTAAAAACCTAAGTAGCAAGTAATAAAATATTAATTACACATTGGCCAAGCCTATTGGTCGATGTAATGCAGATGGTTAATCTACAAGCAAATGATGCATATCCAACACACATCCGTTATGCCTTCGTACGATATATTTTGCCCTTGAATGGCTGATTTGTGTTTTATTTTCACTAGCATATGACTAATTTTTAGCATAGTACATCTTGGGACTTATCAGAGCTATTTCTTTTTACTTGATTTATGATAATGTTTACAATAGACCAGCGCTGATTTCAGTTTCAAATTGGATTTGATAGTAATTAATTAATCCCAGATTTACATTTATAGGCCTAATTGATAAATAATAGAACATCAGATGCAAACCACTTCTTGTTAAATAGATCTATAATGACTAGTCATCAACGACAAGAAGTTATTGTATAAAATTCAGCAATAATTTGAATAAGAGCAAGCAGGGCTTGCAGCAAGCTGACCATTTGGCAAATCCAATTTCCTCTCCGTGATTTTGCTCATTGATTTTCATCAACCTGATTCTATTTCCTATGATGTTGTGGTGTTCAATGATTTGGAAGCAATTCTCCCTGACATCTTGTTGAATCTGCACTATTACATTGCAAACCTGGCTTTCTTATACCACATTAGCGTTGCATCAGCCCAACAGTGCATTTACAGGTCATGAATTACTTTCTTTGATGTTGGTAATTTTTCAAAGCATCCCTATATTGCATGATTGTGTTGGCTAATTTCAATAAGTCTGTTTTCTTCCCTTATTTAATTTTATATACCTGAGGTTCACCATCGAAGTCTAAATTTGTGGTAATGGATGTGATTGGATGTGACAACTGACTGTAGGTTGAATATGGGCATTTTCACGAAAAAGTGGACATGAGAAAAATATTGAAAAAAGGATGTAACTATGCAATGAAAAATGCTACCACCATATATTTGGTATCAAAAGAAAGCTATTTTAAAGCTCATTAAAATGAACCTAATTTTGAAAAGACTGAACAAAGATGTCTATGAAATTTCTTTAAAAAACCTAATTTTTGGTCAAATTTCTTGATTTTCATAATGAAAAGTAGTAATTTTTATAAAAATTTTTCAATCCATTCTTGTTTTTTTACTTGGGTGTTATTGTTCTAAATGGCTTAAATAAGGATCAAATTTACACATGAGGTTGTATTTTTTGTTAATCCTGACCAGGCTTTACGGTTCAGTGCACCCCAAAATCAGCGGACAAATTGTCCTTCCGTTACCATCCTTCCGTGACCATGATCCCTTCGCATTTCGCATTGTTAAAACATAACCGTAGGGAATATTTTGATGTGGAATGTGGCAAACTATTGCAGAAACACCAAGCAATGCATTCAGTAACTTTGAAATAAAATTTGTTCATAACTTTCATAACAATTTTCAAAAATGTACTCAAAAAAATAAAACCATGTCCGTTTTGCTGTCCTTCCATGACCGCCCTCATTAATATGCATATTTTACGACAGAGGAATTTTTATGAAAAAATTCCTGTTGAATATGAATGCTTTCAGGTATACTCAACTAAATATGGAATTAGTTTTATTTTATCCAATTCAATTTTGGCAATGTATGCGTTTGAAATACAGAAAAATTCTGTGATTGTCCTTCCGTTACCGTGAAAATGCCCATATGTTTATGCAGGTCACTTGTTCAAGTACACTTAAACCAGCTAGCTGATTAATTAGACTTAAAAAGACTAAACAACATTTGTTATTGAAGAAATAGAATGGCATTATCTTGTATGGGTTCTCATCTTGTACACCTACGTTCAGTCCTTGAGTGTACAAATCAAAATGGTTTGCATGCAGGGGGGGGGGGAGGATGGGTTAGGGAGAACTTAGGCATCACCAGCCACCTATACAGAAGCAATTTTTGTCATCTAAATTAACCAAGTAAAAGTAAGCACTGGCGCAGCATGCCCAGGGGTGGCTTTGGGGGCTTCAGCCCCCTGCAAGATCATGTAAAAATCATATAAAATCAGCCTGTTTGTAATGGTTTTTTTTGCCACTCAGCCCCCCCCCCCCCCCCATAATCGGCAAACCCCCTTTAGCTCCCCCACAAGAAAAAATTCTGGGCACGCCAGTGGTAAGGCTGCGATCACATAGAACTATACTATTCGGGTATACGGTGCACGATTTAACTGGGCACGCGTATAGATTCAATCGAACACATGAATTTGATGCTACCGGGTCACATAGGAGGGCACTATTTGAAAAAAACGTATAGCTCGCTGTGCCAGTATAAAATATAGCCATCGAATAGCGTATAGCCAATACCGTATACCGTATACTTCTATGTGATCGCAGCCTAAGGGTTCATATTTCTGGGTAATAATGAAGTTTATATTTTAGTGATTACTAAGGTGAATTATTTTGAATTCAAAATGATAGAATAATTAAATCACTGAGATTTTAATTCCTATTCACTCCTCTTTATCTTGTATATTAATTTTCTTTCTGTTCATCACTAATAGGCAAACACCAATTTTAAATGCGAGGTAAATAATTGATCTAAATTAAAAATGGAAATTATTTAGATGCATTTAACAGACAATTAGAATTGCAAATAACAATAAGCTTATAACTTAACTGCTCATTTTTATTAAATAGTCCAGTGCCAGGTTAATATTTAAATGTTGTAATTAGCTTCTGAATATTAGCTGAAATAATGTCATTTTCAAGAATACTTGCTTAACATGCCTAATCGTGCTGAAATTGCATTTTAAAAATGCTGTCATAAATTAGAAAATAATCATATTATGGACTGGTAAGTTCCATGCAAAATAGATTGGGATAAGTTTTTTAACTGTGTTTGGACTTAAATTCACACAGAAAAAAATTGCACTATCTGTTAAAACATTGTGTTATTTTAAAATTTTAATTTTTCAAAAGATTAGATATTACTAAAAACTCAAAACCTAAATTGTGCTCTAAATAGCAGATAGTTAGGTAAATAAGGTTAACTCAAGTTAAAAATATTCACTGACAAATAATGCAATGAAATTCAGAAAATCGCAGGAGACTTAGTTCTTTTTCTCACATCTTTTGATAAGCTTTTGCAGTTCGGTAATTGAAAATAGCGACTTGATACCAACACCCACGAGGTTTGCTTAGTTTTAGACTAGCTGCTACGTAATATAATTCGGTATTCCCATTGGCCGTCCTATTAGACTAATACATTGGTAAAATGCGGAAGACATGAATAATCATGGATTAATTTGATGCATGATTTTGTGTCTCATTTCAATTTATTTTTCCTACCTATTGTCTTAGCTCACTTTCGTATTTAAAAATTTTACTAATCAAGGAGGTTGAACATTTAAATCTGGCATTTATGCACTCATAAAATTCAAGTTTATATTCAGGTTTGTAATTAATATTTTACTAATCAAGAAGGTTGAATTTTCCACCTCATCTTTTTGGTGAATGACCAAAAAAAAAATGAGCAAAAGCCCAAAAAATAAATTGTTTTCTTACCCTCAATTGACTTGACTCAGAATGCAAAAATTTGAAAAAAAAAACCCA
>JXSR01S075010.1:22604-37737 GCA_000969725.1 Ophiothrix spiculata | reverse complement strand
GGTAATGTAGCTCACTGGTTTTGCATGTTTTAATGCACAAAACATACATTAGACCATTTACCTGGTAAATTCTAATATAAACGGGGTAGTAGTTTATATGTCTATCATATACTAAAATGGAATTGATGGTTACTGAGATATACACTAGCCATTTAAAGTATTTCCGCACAAACACTTTATTCAGCCATATCTCACAAGGCGTTTATAAGGAAACTATCTGGAAACTTATTTTGCTTTGGTCAGATCTAAAGTGTAAAATTGAGCACCGAATGGGATCAACCCCCTCACGTAAGGGTAGGGGGAAACAACAAAAATGGGTCAAAAAACGTGAGTATTTTATCAATATCCTCCGTAATTTTGATCTTTAAAAATGGCAGAACAAACGGAAAAACATACCTTTTCATTTGATTTACAGAGTCACATTTTACCTCATCCTTGATAATATCAAAGTAAATTTCTTCCTTGAACTTGTTGTGTTGTATGTAAGCAACATATATTACATTATTTCGCAAAGGAGAATCACGAACACTTTAAACAGTGGTGTTCCCAGGCCTTTGTCTTTAGGGGTGTGTGGAGGTATTTTTAGCTGACATGCCCAAGTATTTTGACGACGACGAAAATAGAGTTATCGCTCATTTATCCTACCACATATGCAAAGGAGATGCCTAAGGGTATCATGTCCCCTCATTAGAAAAGTTAGGTATTTGGAAACACTATTCACGTAATTTGGTGCATAGTTTTTGCTAGCTGATGCCTCAATTTAGCACTTTTTCCCCTCTCAAATTGTATTGAACAGGGGTCTGTGAGGAGGGTTGTTTCCCTCATTAGTTAGAAAATGTTGTAATTTGGAAACACTATTCATGCAATTTGGTGCATAGTTTTTGCTAGCAGATGCCTGAAGTTAGAACTTTTCCCCATCACATGTAGGCCGACGACTTGTATTGAACAAGGGAATCAAACATCTTAAGGGGTGTCTGAGGGGGATGTGCCCCCTCAGTATTTTAGTTAGATATGATGTTGATGTTGCAAAAATTTCTGTTTCGATTTCAAGAAATATTTATTATAATTTGATTTAAATATATATAAAAAATTTTCAATACTGTTTTTTGGCAAAATATTGGTCGGACATTGTCCGACCTGTCTGGGCGGTGGCTACGCGCCTGTATGCGATTGAGTAGTTTTCATAAGATGAACGATTCCAATTTGGCAACATTTCAGGGAATTTGCTAAAAAACAGCCAATTTGAGTAAGATTGGGTAAGCTTTCCTGTCAAAATTGATAAACCAAGGGGTGGGTTCTCAAATCAAAATTAGGTATAGAGATGGTCAAATTCAAAGTCCTTAAGCACATACGCATATAATAATGCTGCTTTTTATACTTATTGTAGCTTTGCAGCTCAGTCGCTTGTTTCTTTTCACACTTTTGTATCTTTGTAGCTTCATATGTCGCTTTGAAAGTTACATTCATTTCAACTCGAAAAATCTTGCCATGCGACAAAATTCTGTCGATATCCATTATCTCAGTAAAATGTAGCTTTGTGGCTACGACAACAGGAGGGACAAGTGTTTTCAAAATATATGCCATGCAGCGACAAAGCTACAAAACAACATGAGTATGAAAGCAGCATAAATCACCTTTACCTCATAACCTGTATCAGAATCCAAGATGTCCGAAATGATACAAAAGCCAATTTCATGGATTTTTATATTTCATATTCAGCTTTCTGTTTTTATTTCATTCAATATTTGGCATGATGACATGACATCAGAGATAAGTGTAGCATTCTACATAGTACAATAAATCAATATAACTACATGCATAAAATGACTCCATAACAGGCCAAGTACACGAGACGGACGACCATCCTCACTCAGGAATGGTTGGATTTGGATTCAAAAATGCCAATTTCTTACAAAGAGGTGAAACACCTCTGTGTTTTATTACTACTGATAGTTAACTTCAAATATTCAAGGGGTATTATCTTTTGACATATCGATTTCCAGATTAAAATTTGATTGGATGGTAATAGTCAAATCTGGAGGATGATAAGCTTTAACATATTTAAAATCAATAACACAGAAACTCATGATATGGCATGGTTTTTTTTTTCAGTTTCCACTTTTCCTTTATCATGACAATTTGACTGAGCACTTCTGATTGAAGATTAATGCAGCTTTATTAGCATCTGTTCAGCTATTCAAATGTTGTTTTTTTGTGGCAAACGCAATGTTTTGAAGCAAGATAGGACATGCCAATTTTACTCGTGGCACAATATTATACCAGGCATGAGAAACAATTGAAAGTTACAATGAAAGTAACAAACAGCCTCCATAAGGAGCTAAATTCAACTAAAATATACGCAAAATTGAACAGTTAAAAAAACATGAATTTGGTGTAAAGCCGAAAATATTCATGCCTGTATCCCAGGGCCTGTATAGAATCAATTCTTAAAACATTAAGCTTAAATTTACCAATAAATTGACAATAATCTACATCCGATAATGCCCCTTGAATATTCTTCTATATGTACTGACCAACATTTGCTTGAAGCTAGCTAATATCAGGGATATGTTAGGTTCTATTACAGTACGCACATAAAATTCATTTCACAGTTTCTTTAAAAAAAAATTTGGATTGACTCAATTTAATTGAGTCAAAACCAGGACTCAAAACATACAAATACACAAAATCAGACTCAAGGCCGAAGAAGCCAACTCTTTGACCTAAACTCCCTAAGCAGGAAACGTAGTTTTTGATTAATTTTGTAAAGTAGACATTTTATACACATGAAGTGAAGCTTTGCATTAGTCTTTGTTTAGGTCTCACTGTCCACCCTACCACAGACAAATGTCTTATCAAAATGCTACACTGTTCAAAAACAATTTGTGCAACATTAATCTAAAGAATCAGAAAGAGAATCAGGCTAGAAATGCTATTTAGTATGTGACCCAATAATCTTATATTGGTACAAGGAGATATTAGTCAAAACCACAAAAGTAACTACTATGACCAGAGGCCGACTTTACAGCTCGTTTGAGCTGGACGGTCACATTTTTCAGATGTGCCATAGGTCTTAGGTGCACATATATTCTGATATAATGATTAATACAAATTTAACAAATTGTCCTCTTTATTCACACACAAAATATAAAGTAAAAATATATTTTAAAGGACATTTTAAAGATTTTTCTTCAACTCCGAAAATTTTTATGGGTTGGGGTCATGTTTCGGATAAAATTTATTACGTTTTTGCAAGTAAAATGTAACAAAATCATTTGAAAAATGAAATAGGTAGCAAACAAAATTCAGATATGATTGAGTGTTATCATCTGTCTTTAGACAAATACGATTTTTTAAAGATTTTTCTCAAAAACATCAACATATAATAATCTCCCAATTTATCTTATAAAACCAGCAATGTTTTACAAATGGTGAGTTACCATCTCTATCTTAAACAAACACACTTTAATGATTAACAAAGTAAAACAAAAAACACAAAATTAGCTTTAAGCTTAATTAAATACTTTGTGACCAACATAGAGTAGTACAATTTATCTTTTAAAGCATTTTTACACTGGAATGATATAACCCACTACATCTTTGGCAAGCTTTATATAACTATTGCAATATAACATTATTTCAGGCTTAATTGTTTAAAAATCAACACGTTTATCAAGGGGTAGCAGTCTGGCTAAATAACTGTCAAGTTTTACTCTCACATTTTGCTGTGATATTTCATGCACATGCATGGTGCATGCAAATCCTTTTGAGTCAAAAAAGGAAAAGGGAAAAATGAATGAATAATGGTATGCGAGAGATAGTGGGGCACCCCATAAGGACAAATCAATCTGTACTTCACATAAGAGATGCATCTAGATGTGCGGAGTACAGATAAATGCATCTGGATGTTCGGAGTACATGTTGATGCATCTATCTACATCTTTTTCTCTCTTTACGACCACTTCCATTCACTCATATCTTGACTCATATGAAAACACAATGAAAATTTGGCTTCATTCACCCTGCAATGTAGTCCTGCACTTTGTACTTTTAGAAGTTTTTAAATCAACAAGCTTATAACCTAAAAATAAGATGTTGTACACATGTGCTAGTGTGTGCTTGCCACTTGATTTAACTTGATGATAACATCAATTCATGAACAAAATATAAAAGGTTTGTTTTGAAAACAGGGCAGTACAGCTTTAGCAAAGTTCTGAATATTCATGGCAATAGAGTTGCAGTTTAAAAAAAATGAATACAGAGAGTGATTTTCAGTAGATTGGGTTCTGTGTTTCTGAAACTACATCCCTTTTTTAACGTTTACTCTAGGTGTGTTTCTTTCAAAAATATATCTTTATATATTATTATTATATTCTTATATCCAACATGATTATTATATTCATTTAAAAAATTGGAGAATTGTTAAAATACAAAGTATACTTAAGTGTGAATTGATTTGAAAAATGAGAATTGCAATTCTTTTTTCGGGAAAAGTGGAGTGAGCAGCGCCTCCTCCTTATCCCTCTTATACAGACTACCGTATTGTTTCTATTAACCGCCCATCCCATAAAATTTCAAAGAGAAGTGTTAAAAAACTTTGAAGCATTTTTGTATATCATTAAGATTACCAATAATTGCATGAAATGTTACTGTCCAGCATGCCCTCCAGTGGGCGATTAATAGGAACAATACGGTATGATAATTTTAACTTTATCATTACATTTAAAGTATACCTTCTGACAAATCTTCAGAATACATTTATTCAATGCACTAGTGATCATGCAATGTACATGAAAAAGAAAATTATTTTGGCCTCAAAATATGGACAACTTTGTTAAGCATGGAGAACAAGATATTTGTACATACCATAACAATTTAACAATACTGTAAATAAGGATACTTTTGCAAGGGTTTACTTTTCATGAATTATTATCTAACTGTGGATGTAAACTGGGAAAAATATGAATTTAATATGTAGGTATATAGCTTAACAATAATTAGACGCATGTGAGGTCATAATCTTCTTTTTTCACACAAAATCAACATCCTTGTTTACAGTATATGCCCAATATGTGCGTAAAATAAGCAAAGCAATCTACATTGAAATCATATTACAACTGATAGCAGATAATATCTAGATTTGTAAAAAGCAGCACCAATTAATGTATTACAAATGAAAATATATATAAAAACAAAACAAAAGCTTAAGTACCATTACATGCATTAGATGCTAGAGTAAGACAAACAAAACAATTTATAGCTGCCAAATAAAGGAGACTGTGCTCAAATATGTATCATATTTGGAATAAAAATTTGCACTTAGCTGACATTATATCAGTGTTTTTGATTTGCATGATGGATAGAAGTCAAGCTTATACGATAACAGGAAAATCACTCCCTTTTGATTAATGTATTAATACTATCTGTATTGGTTTTGACGGAAGGGTAGACATTTTTCTACATTTCACCACTGACATCCAAGTCTGCTTGTTTCTCTACACGTTTACAAAAATTACCGTCCATTTTAGCAAGATAGGGAACATTGGATTCTAGTATATATCCATCGTGCAAATCCACAATTTTTTAGAAATTATTCCTATTTAGCATCTTTTCACATGCCCAATCTATATGATGGACATTTTACCCAAGTTTACATTACAGCATAAAGAGCTGTACATTGATCTCTTAGTCTTGCAAGGGTCAGTTTGAATCTTGAACAACCCTCAAGTCCTCGCCTTTTTCCACCCAAGCAAATTATTTAAGAGGTTAAGACTTCACTCCTATTTCACCTGATTTCAAAACATTTATGCCAAGACTTCACTGGATTGGCCAATTTGCGACTGTGAAAAATACAACATCAGTCTCTGTCACAGCACTTCTTTGATGCTTTATGTACTTCTGTAAAAGCAACAATGTAAATATTGTGGATGTTGTATCAGATATTACAAGCATAGGTGACAATGCGCTTTTTGTCCAGGATTTTCAAAGACTGTAGCACTGATGGTCAAGTTCATCAATACTCAAGTATTTACGACACTGTATCGACATTATCCACAAAAGGGATTCGATATCACTTCACCAACGGACATGAAATACTTGTCTTTCCCAAATGAATTAGGTAAAGTTTCACAAAAGTTATATAAATGATCGTCAAGACTTCACAATAATTAAAAAAATATTGACCTCAAGCATAATTTGACGATGCGTCGACCCTTGAGGAGGGTTGTTCAAGATTCAAACTGACCCTTGCATAAGAGTACTCTCAACTTGTATATATATTTAATCATTTCAAATGTACTTAAATCACCTGCATAGCCAGTATCACGGTTGACCCAGGGATGCAGAGTGACTTTTAGCCCAAATGCCAATAGCATTTCATGCAATGAAATGTCAAATAGGGCAATCAATTTTTCTATGATATGAGCATAAATTTATTTAATAAATAGTTACCGAGTTAACTCATCCTTTGTGGATACCAGTAGCGGAAACTCTCTTTTAACTTTATATGCTTCTTTATAATTGAATGGTTTTTGACTAGGGATAGTGGAATGTGTCAAAATATATTCAAACTGAACAAAATCAACTAGTTTCTCACCTTTAATTTGGATAGATATCCAAACTGTTATGCATTTTTAAAATCTTGTGGGTTTTTTTCTTATTAGGTTAAAATGGTTTGACATACTAAACAAAATGGACAAAGATCTTAGAGACACTAGGACTACAACTAGCATAGTCTCTGAGTCTCAGAGACATAATAATGGGATAACTACCAGATTTTGTTCTTTTCAGACACTTTTTTTGGCATTTTTATCACTCCCTTTAGACCACAGATCTGAAATCAAATTTTACAATAATGTCAAAAAATAAGTGTATTACACACAACCTTGAAAACAATTTTACCAACTGCAAAATTATCAAAATTTCTTAAAAAGTATCATATCGCCTTGAAATAATAAAGAAATGTTTAGCTTCAACATCTAGCACATCACAAGCCTATTCATAACCAACTTTCTCAACACAATTCTGGTTTTTAGTACATTCATCTTCATAAATAAGTTGAACCCAACAATTAGGCCTAAAAAATAATAGTTTGATTGGCGTAACATAGAAAAATACCCTATTTGATGCTAGTTTGGGTGCTTTTTCCCATAATTATTTGCAAGAAGCACCCAATTTACTAAATTTGTGTGCTATTTGTCAAGAGTCTGTCAGGTTATGCCAATCAAACAACGTTTATTTTCAGGCCTTACCATTTTAGATACTCTACTATTGCACTCCTCAAGAATATTTTTCTACTTTGGGCAAACATTTGAAGAAAAAGAAAGACATTTTTAACAAAATAAGCATCTAATTGCAGCTCACAGTGATGCGACAGTAAAATTGATAACAAATTTATGTTGAAATCACCTGTGAAGTATTCTTTTCAAATGAATCTAAAGAAATCTATCATAAATTGAAATATAGCCATTTTCAACCATGTCTGAGCATAAGTTTCTACTTTTACTACATTGTTTTGGCTATCTGTAGATGTTTAGTTGATACCTGAAAAACTTATCACACTTTTTTTTACTTTGTTGCCTTACAGCCCTCAATCACATAATTTATGAGCCATACGCTCTCTCTCCCAATCAAACACTTTACAATTTCCCATGTCTTTCCTATTATAGCCTATTGGGAATTCCAAGAACACATGATCTCTCTCAATTTAACTGTCACATCAATGTAATTATGATTTTTAAGTATAATTTTAAAATGGCAGCCTTTTACCACACACACATTTGTGGCATCAAACCTACATATTTGCAAGTCCATTTTTTCTCAATGTCATGTTGGTTTAGTAGTAAGAGGGAGTTACAAAATGTTCCCTCGTAATTGTATTTCATATGATTTGTACAATATATTACAGACATGCACGCAATGCACAACAACTTCACATAAAGAGTCCAGAAGTCAAATGGCAATTTGTAACAAAGTTCTGGATTCAGAAAGCACCCATCTTCAAAACACAAGTATTAAACATCGTAAGGTATCAGACAGGTTTACAAGGGATCGGAATTCAAAACCATGCCCTTGTATGGCACCATTTTGATTCCCCATTGAGAGCAATTTTGGGTAATCAAGTTGGTTATTGAAAGTGTTCAGGAACTTAAATATGCACACATTGACAAATGATTGGGACGATACCACATCTTAAATGCTGTGACTTTGCATTTGAAAAATACAACGCAAACCCATGTTATACACCCACTTGTAGCCAGGACCTGATTACACACAAGTTGGGTACCATATGGTAAATTAGCTCTCTATATATGGGGGCAGCACAGATAAATCAAAGATTCTAAACTCCCTCGACTACCCCAAATAAAGCGCTGTACCACTATGGAGATCACTTTAGGGTCATCAGCTCTTGTCAAAAAAGTATATCATTCTGCATTGGATACCGTCAGGCTTGTGTGAATGCAAAGTTCTCGCATTTAAGGAGTGGTATCGTCAATGACCCATCATTTGTCAATGTCTGCATTTTTCAGTTATGAAGCAGCTTTGATAGTTACCAAACCTGATGACCCCCAAATTTCTCTCCATAGTGGTCGATAGTTCCATGTTGCAGCAACTTTTGGAATCTTTTCAATCTGTGGGCAGAATAGACGGTTTGAAATCTTCCTAAAGATGCCTGGATAGACCTTTCCAGAAATTGATTCAGGAAAGTGTTTGAATACCATATACCACCTAAAATCACTTTTCTAAATTAATTTTACAAGATTACCGACACAATACCATGACAAAATGTATGTGCTACTTCTGGACTCTTTATGTGTTTAGCAGTCACAATTATAGCAAACAAGTTTCAGAAGCTTATGAATGTCTGTCATTCAAGTTCATGTAAATATCCTTTCTTTTATACTTCATTTGTTCAAAGACTATGTTACAATTATGAAACAGATGTAAGAGTACATACACGCAAGTCACTGTTTTGTCCAATGTTAAACTTTTTGTTGAGCCACCCGAACGGCTTCTTCTATCTGTGCTTTTTCATGGATAGAGTGAAGTCCCCCATCCGAGGCACTGTAAGACATCTTTGAAGCGTGGAAATACGGATGCGATCCACCGGTTGCTGACACGTTGCTATGAAGCAGTGACATGGCTGCAGCATTGGAAAAACTACCGACATTGTTATAGGACAAATCCATAGGCATTTCATGACCACTGCGATAGTTCTTATACATGGAAGGATCTCCGTACGGATTAGTTTGGTAGGAATGGGCAGCTGCTATGGGACTTCCATACTGCTGGAAGTTATTGTACTGGCTGTAATTTCCGTAAGCCATTCCGCTGTATGCAGAAGACACAGCAGTAATGACGCGAGGATGGTTATACAATGGTTCCTGTTTCATGGAACTAGACTGGGAATCTAAGGAGTCATAAGCTGTTGGACTTTTCCCTATAAGCGCTGGATGACTAGCTGATAATTCCGATCCTCTGGCCGTCAAAAAACTTTTGGCATAACTAGAGCTATTATTGGCATATGATGCTGCTGCTGCGCTATTAGCATAAGTGGAACTACAAATAGCTGTTGCTGGTGAAGTCCTTGATATATCGATATGATCTTGGCGTAACGATGTCATACCAGTGACACCACAAGTTGGCACCGATATCGGATATTGGGATTTGGAACTGTCTGATAAAGGTGGTGTTAGGATAGACTCCGGTGGCTTTGGACTAGTGTTGGTTTGAACTGGTGCTTTACTGTATGGAACCTTTGGCACAATAATACTGCCCATATGCCCATCATCCTGTTCAGGAGATTGGACATGCAGCAGTGTCTCTCTGTGATGATGAGATATATCTTTATTAGGTGGGTTCTCCCAGCTATGGCTTCCGCTACCGGCTACCGGGAGTTCCGGCTCCCTATGATGTCCATTAGGCTGCGTAGCAATCATCGGAGATAATCTACTCGATGTGAGCTCTGTACTTGGCGTTCCACCTCTCTCTTCAACCATTGTTCTCTCCAGCACATTTGTGACATGGACATCGGGTGGCGCTGTAGGCGGAGAATGGTTAATCTCTGTAAATATCTTTGGTTTCTTAGCATTTTCTTGGCTTTCTTGTTCATCTCTCCTTGCTAATGGAGACGATGACATTGGAGTAGAAGCATTTCTGACTTCACCCACTTCAAGGTCTTTTTCTTTCTCTCTATTATTGTTAGATGATATAATGATTTTGGATCTTTGATCTTCTTCATGGTTGCTAATAACAGAAGCTGCAGCAGGTGGAGTACCTGGGGTGCTTATCATCTTGCGCTTCTTGGCTTCTTTACTTTCAGGGTTAGATTTACGTCTTCTTCCTTTGGTCGTCTTGCCACTAGTGGTGTCTGTTTTCTTATTTTGGTCCTGGTATGACTCAGATGGTCTGGGTGAGTTCTTGGGCTTCTTAATATCTGTGATAAAGGAGGAAAATAAGAGGCAACTTAAAAACTACTAATTACAAACAAAAACTTACATTTTGTATGGACAGACCAGTGGACAGACTAAACGATTTAAGTTTGTGGTAAATCTGTTCTAACCTGCAAAAGTTCTAAAAAGGGAGGTGTGATTCAAACTAATTTGACTTGTTTTGAAAAAGTGGCAGCTTTAAGGCCCCCCCCAAAAAAAAAATGGTTAGCAGGAGTTATCTGTCATTTTTTACAGTTTTGTTGAAAATTTTAGTTTTTAGGGATTGTTATTGGAATTATTTTTCAGTTTCTTTGGGAATTTTTAGGTTACTTGACTAAAAGGGGTATTTATAGGTTACTTGACTAAAAAGGAGGGGGCATAATTATCTCCATCATTTCTAATACCCAGATATACGAGGGTGTATTAAAAAGTTTTAAAGATCACCAAGAAGGAAAAGAGATACATCGATGAACTATTGTCAGGATGGTCACTTGTCCTTGCATACATCATGGTGCAAAAATGATATCAATTGTATTTATACTTTCTATATAGGGGTTGAAATATGTCAATAACCTGCCTCTGCTAACCATGTAAACTAAATGGAGAAATCAAAGATATGCGGCGTAATTAAATCCCTATATTTGGAGGTTTACAGCCCAGTAATTCTATGATGACACGCCCAAATTTTAAATGTTTGATACCATGGTATAGGTTAGAATATCTTCTTTCAAATTGATATTAAAATTATGAAAATCAGTCATAAAATGATGTCATAACGATGTGATGAAGCATGGCCTACCTGAAAATGTTAATTTTAGCAAATTACAATATATATGGATTTTTTAGCTAACAGAGGACCGCTACTAAGTCGGTCTGTGAACAGTAGGTTTTAAGTATGAAAAATGTGTTACTTTGCACAGTGGCTATGTAAAGATGACTTAATGGTCACATAATAAAATTAATCTCCTGGCTGTATTTCTTCTTGGTGATCTTTAAAACTATTTGATACACCCTCGTATGTTATAAATAATAATCTTGTAACACAAAATGTGTTCAAGTTTGATAATCAACTACACTTACAGCCAAGTTATATATGTATCGAAATAATACCGGAAATTAAACTGGCGATGTACAACCTGGTAGGAATGAAGCAACTCCTACTACTCCTGTGTATTTCAAATGTCAAAATGCTGCCCTCTAATTTGTTATAGTCTATTAGATAAGCCACTTCTGATACTTGAGGTTCATGTCCTACAACTGTTTTGTACACACACTTGATGGTTATGCTGCCCTCTTACCAACAATGGGATTTTGACAAATACTTGTCTGAATAAAAGCGGACCAAGTACAATGACCTTTTTTAATATAATACTTTCAAACTTTTGACAAGCTAGTCCAACGAAATCTTGTACCTTCTTCATGAACAAATTTAAGAATTTTGTCAGTAAAAAGGGTTAAGAAATAGTTTTAGCCAAGAGCTAGTCAGTCGTCAATTTCTGTTTTTTCAATTTAGTACATTTTTTGTACCTATTGGCATTATCTGGTCAAAGTCTTGGATCTTTTTCATGAACACATTATGATTTTTATTTTTATTTCATTTTTTTTTGGGGGGGAGTGGAAGTAATAAAACCTAACCAGCATACCTGCATGATGACTAGAGTCCAAATCCCTTTCTGGCGAGTCCCCTGAGCTATCCGATTTAAGATCTGGGGGTAACGATGTCATCTGACTTATATCTAGAATGCATTGTGCGTCTTCCACTTTACTGCAAGAAATAGACAAGAAAATTGCATGAGCTGTCAGTGGTCACGGATAAAGTTTATTGCGGACTTATATAGCTGCGTTATTCCATATTTTGTATGCTTCATTTTGAAGCTCAGATGACCATCTCAATATTGACTGTCTCATACAAAGGAATCAATTGTTTGCACAAAACCTGATAACACAAAAATATTTCTCTTCTAAACTACAGATCTGCAGCTTCAAATAAATGATACTTTCCAATCCACAATTATAATAAAAGTTCAGGTACAAAAAAGTGTGTGACAGAGATTTTTTTAAATGTTACATGCCATTTGTTAATGGTACACAAGATTTTAAAAATATGTTTGAAACATAGTCTGCAACATTATATTTTTGAGATAAAAATCTTCTTTTATGGTACAGCGGCAAAACCAGAGGGAATAGACTCCTCCCCAAGATTAAAAAACCTTGCCTGCTCTCACCCAAAACCAAATCAAGAAGAGTAAGAGTTTCCAGCCCTTTTCCAAGTATTTTTGCCCCCTGTCTGTTGCCACTGCTGTGTATCACTAATTTACATGGATCAAACACCAAATAAAAATGATACAATGTGGAAAAATTCATTAAATGAATTCAATCAAACAGCTCCCATTCTTTGACACAGATGTATACCATCAAATTTATGCATGAATTAGAAAATCTACAAAAGTACATAAAATTAATTCCACCAAATTGTCTGCCATGTAGCACCACCAACAATTTTTGACACTGATATGACATACTAAATTTATGCAGGAATTATATAATGTGCAAAAATTCTTAAAAATGAATTCCACCTGAAATGCCTATCATGTAACATTTAGATTCCATTCGGACAATAAATTATGAATTCCCTTAAAATGAAAGCCTCTAACCACCCCCCCCCTTAAACGATAATGATGTGTAAATTCAATAAATGAATTCCTCCAAATTGTCTACCATACAACACCAGCCCCCCCCCCCCATTCTTTGATGCACACCACTAAATTTATCCAGGAATTACACGATATGCAAAATTTCATGCAGCAAATTTCACCAAAATTGTTTTCCATACAATACCAGCCCTCTCTAACACCAATGTAAACTATTCTCTAAATTTATGCAAGAACTACACACCTTACAAAAAATCATAAAAGGAATTCCCCTAAATTGTCTACTGTGTAATACCCTTTTTGACACCAATGTATCAACCACTAAATTTATGCATGAATTAAGAAATAAAAACAAATGTTAATTTACGCAATGTTGTATGCTTTCTACATCAAAATGTATTCTACCGAAATGTCATGTGAAATGCTACCCGACTCCCATCTTTCCCCTCTCTTTGACACCAACAATAACATCCAACTTTGTCCTGAGGTGATGTAGCATCATGGCACATTAGAGGTTTACAAATTGGGCTAATCATGCTCTAATTATACCTAATTGAGGATGTAATGAGCTCCCTGATTCCGCGCTTATTGAACTCTGGGGACACCCCCGTCTATATTGCGCCCTAGTTTTTACCAAGATTCTATGCATCGTAATGTAACACAGCCTGCGAGAAGAAGAGAGGTAAACTCAATTTTTTGTTGGGATAATGTAATAATTTTTTGTTAATGATAATTCGGTAGACTCTATGAGGTGTGTAAAAGATTTGATGTGGGGGAAATGGGGGTTAATTTGTTTGGCATGGTTTTAGAAGTCAAATGATTGAGATTTGTTTCTTCTGATGGCTTTCATCAAATCTACATCTCTATCAAATGAAACAATTTGTTAAATTTCACAAGCCTCACTTATGTTTTTGGAAAAAATGGTAAGTATGGTCTTATAATTAAAAACAACAAAAAGTGCATATTAAAAATATGAAATATTTGGCAAAAAGTAAATATCTAAAATATTTATGTGCAACAACTGATAAAAGTGTGGCTTCTTTCAATTCGCAAAACACTTGAGACATCATCATCAATAAGGGGTCGCTTCTGAAGTCAACTGGCAGCTGAGCAGTTGCCATTGACCCGAATAGCAACTGGCCAGAACCTGGGTTTCTTGGTAGTTAACCAACATTTTCAGTGGTAAACCGCCAGTTGAGTTTTGATGTGCTCACTAAGATATACCAGATTTACCATCTTTTACATGTCTAACTTTGCAGTAAATCCCAAATATTTGATAGTCACACTTTCAGAATAGACACACCACGTTTAATTTTCAGATGCAGTCTTAATGAGAAACTGACCAAAGCTTACTCAACAAGATGCTATTAAAAGTACTTTATTATCAATCTTGTGATTCAAATCACAAAATTTGAATCAAAAATGCACATTTAATTCAGCTGCATAAGAATGAAATTGGCCAAGATCTACTATTTAAACAAATTGAAAATCAACAAATTCAAAAACGAGTACAGTTAAATGCACATTTTGATTCATAAATTCATCATTTTGAGATCCAACATCTTCAGCTAGCTCTCCTGAATGTCAGTCCTGAATTGACTTATATATGAATTTTATGACAATACTTATGAAATCCTTGCTGCTAATTATTCACTTGAGAAATTAGCAGAGTGGGGAAGGGAAGGCTTATTAAAATGGGGATGTTGCCAACATGAGTAGACAAAACAGGTCATCATTCTGTTACATCAGTCAATTTTCTTTAAAAAATTGGTATTTGAATGCATCTATTTTTGTAAGTTTTCCACAATGCCATATTTATCATTTATGGGGAAAAATCCAAAATTTGTACGCAATTTGAAGAAAAAAAAGAAATAATTACAATGAAAAGTGAATTTTTTTTTTTCAATTTGTAGAATCTTAGCTAAAGATTTGGGTGATAGATGGTCTGTTTTTCTCACAATTGGTATTTCTAATGTGTGTAACTTTCAAATTTCTGCAGGCACACATCTACCCAACCAAACTTGAGTACCCCCCCCCCAACCTTCCCCTTTC
>JXSR01S075009.1:178583-195682 GCA_000969725.1 Ophiothrix spiculata | reverse complement strand
TTATTAAATTTTAAAAAAGTGCATACAATTGCATTTCCTGGTAGAATTTTCGATATGAATTTAATTCTATAATTAAAAACTAGAAAGAAGATTGGGAAATGGCTAATGAATAGTAATGTGTTTTTTATGGATACTATAGCATTTAGCCAAATTTGTTTGGTTTCCAATTCATGCAATTATCCTTTCAGTATGCATGATATAGTCAGACTTCTAGATCTTCAAACCACTGTCCAATCCATTTTTATCAGTGCTCAATCTGAACATAATCCCAACTTCTACATGACATCTCATTTTGTCTCTCATCCGTCCTAATTTTTCATTGTTTTGCGTTCAATCTACGTCCACCTCTTGTCTATAGAGGGTCCAGTATCCATAGTAGTACTACACAGTGGCCTCAGATGCTTTCATATAATTCCATAAAAACAAGGACATGTTCTTATCAATGGTATGCTTGAATTACTCTACTATGTAGTCGCGTAGTCTCTAAAGGGAATATATTGGTGAATTTTCGAGATAAGATCACAAGAAATTTTAAGTCGGTACAGATTGGGCTTCTCATGCTTTTACAGAGAAAAGGCTTAAATTTCATTTCCTTGATGAATAGATTTGGGTCAGGGTGTAGGAATTAGAGTACCAGTGGCGCAATAAGAAATTCTTTAAAGGGGCAGGGAGGAGAGGAGGAGAACAAGTTAGTGTTTATCAAATTCTTATGGTTCCTAGGCGAATTTTCATATTTAATTTCATAATAAATTTCAAAATTGTTTTTAGCAATTCCAGGTAATTTTGAACTAGCATCTAAATCACTAAAATCGAGAAAATTAAACCACAAATCACAGGGTGTAAAATGTATGCAGTGCCCCGAGGTGAGCATCTGCACACTAAACTAACGGCTTCATGTGACTTCTGAACCATGGAGTAATTATTTAAATGTGAAATCATAAATGAGTGTCAAGTTTGGCAGTTGCATAATATGGCACATTTAATATTGATGTTGGAGAAACCAAAGAACGTTTTGCTGGTCAAGACATGGCATCTGAATCTACGCAATGCCATTTCAGATTAACTGTACTGGGTACTATGACATTGTGCGCTCCCAAAAAGCGTTGCTATTTGCAGAATTACACATGCATTTCTGATGTGCAAGGCTAAAATGTTTATGTCTGAAACAAATATAAACAAGAGATATTTATGTACCTCATAAAGTCACAGCAAGTCTAAGAGGCAAGTTACACAATTGAATAAACTAGGTAGAAATGTTAGAATATAAAACTTGCCAAAGATTGATGATTTAAAACCTTGGATCACAGGCGTTCTTGTTTATCACGTAAACATTGTGAAACCAAGCAGGCATCACGGCAGCGTGAATGCATCCATGGTAATGTCACATCACTTGGATGTTACATGGTACATTAGTTTAATTGCTTTGATGAATTCTGGCTGTGAATAGCGTTTTACAAAAAACATTTCAATCCGTACCATGTGAGTATTGACATGTGATTGTGCAAGGTCACATACAGCACAACAAAGCTGCCGCTTTAATTTGTCTTTGAGAGCAGGAAAGTCGTATCTGCAATGGTTTCCACATAAAACATGTGTTTTAATACCTATCACTATACTAGGATGCAAAAAAACCTTTTAATTTGTTGCCCATATGTCAGTGGCCCTTGAAATGGTTCGTAGGTGACAATGGTCATCATAGGTGACAATGGTCAACCTAAAGTCGTTACGAGCCACCCCTGGAGCTCCACTGACCTAAGAGTGGATACGATTTCATATGCAATTTTCTGAAAAACTGACACTTTGTCTGGCCAAATGTTCAGAGACAATGACAGTTCACTTTCTACAAGATTGGTTTGCGCATCTTAAAATCTGTGACTTCCAAAACTGTGAGAAATTGGGTTTATTGTGTGTTAAAATAAGCGCAAAAAATGATGAAAAGTTGTTCCCACAGTTGACAAGGTAGTTGGCAAAAAGTCTTGGTAAGAACATTCCTTTAAAAGAATTTTTAGGTGCTTATATGGTAAATTAAAGTTGAGAGACCCAAAGAGCAGTAAACCTTGAAGTTAATGCTTATATTGTTGTAGTGTGCCACCTCTGTTCGAGCTGGGCCGACTACTATTTCTATATGCAACTTACGCAATTAGATACCCTAATCAAATGGATGGAATTGGACAAACACAGCAGCTATATGACAGATGTGATATGTAATGGATTGCAGAGAAATGATACAAAATTCAAATGGGTGTGTCTTCCTCATCAGGAAATGTTTGTTTGTCAGACATTTTAGTGGTTACAATGTGACAGATTGTATGACCTGGAAATAAATAGCAATGCACTGTCAGAACATTATAGCAAAACTGCCAATAGAAAACATAAGACATTGAATTTCAAAAATTGTAGTTGATTTCAGCATGCTATTGGTAGCTGGTTGTTTTATTTCATGTGGTCGTTATTTATATATAGTATTTTATTCCTACAATTGTTGGCCCTGTGTGTGAATTATTTAGATTTGTTTGAGATGGCTGATATAGAATTCACTGGCTGTATTTCCTGCAAATATGATTTGTTAAGTACTAGAAATACTTTCTACTTATTCTCAAGCTGTTGTAGTTCACATTTAAAATGCTTTAAAAGGTCCTTTTATGGCAGTAAAAATTTTGACTTAGACTCATCCAACTTCAATTCTGATCCAAATCTTAAACCTCTTTGCATATGAACTTTATATTGGCATATTGTGGTAGAAGACTTCCCAGTCCTAGATTCACATCCTAACAAATTTGATACTTTCCAATTCCATATAAAATATTCTCTCTCCAAGCAAAAAGCAATGAACAGCACAAATCCTACCATTTAATTCGCAGTTTTTTTCAAATTGATCCGAGTATGGGCATTTTAATCTTCAGCGAGTCACGGACTTGACCTTATGCATGTGGGTCAAATATTACATGCTTTGTGTTTTGAAAATAGTGGGTCACATTAAGAGGGCACTATTTGGAATATCTGTATAGATGCGTTAAAAAAGTAAAGCCGGAATCAATTGTGCTCGATTTTATTACAGTGTATACTGTTTGAAAACAAATTTGTTCCTAAAAACAGTGATAAAATATTCTTAAAAATTGCTTTAAATCCAATAGGCCATGCAACTTTTAATAAAATGTTAATGCCAGAAATGTCAATTCATTGTCGAAAAACTTCTGAGACACGCATGCTATATCCTGTTGGACTCACCCTGGCCATCAGCATACAGTATACTTTTATGTGATTGAGGCCTTAATGTCTGTGCACAAGATGCTCAGAATTGAAAGTTTTATTTTATATTTTTAATGATGGTGGACAAGATGCAAAAAATTAGAAGGTTGTATTTTTCTGACTTAAGCTGTTTACTCTTCCAATCAGTTAGTGTTCAGTTCCTTCTATTTCGGTGTTATAATTTGTCAGTCTACTCTACTGTATTTTTCCCTGCATTTCGACAGCAATCTGTCACTCAACATATTCAATGCACATTTAGTGTGATTTCCAATTCCATGACATCTAGATGTTGTCAGTGCGTGTCATCTGCAATCTGATATATGTCATTCATCTTGATTTTATTTTCAAATATTTATTTGAAAGTACTTAATACACTTAAAAGTGCATTAAAGTGTTGTGTAAAACAGTGTAAAACAAAACGGATTTAGTCTTTTCTAACTATATATTGATAGAATTCCAAACGATTTCAGATCAGAACTCCATATCATGGTCCATCTTCATGTTTTCAATATATCAGTACTCTTGTTAAGATTTATTGCATCAAGTGAACCATAACTAACACCCCACACCTGCTTTCCTGCCCAATTTTCATTTGCTACACAGCCAAAGGGGATATTCACAAATGGATTACTACCCAGTAGGAGCGTACCATGTTAACCCAATTTAACCTGAGTTAGTTCATCCTGTCCCCTGCTTGTAACCTTGGTGGTAATGTAAATTGCACAGTATTTTTGATTAATAAATCTTATATCTATTATTTAATTACATGGATATTGTTTAAAATCACTCTTTATGTTAAGTTTTGGAAAAATTAAGGTGATGATAATATTAAGGTAATGAAAATATCTTGGATAAGGACTCTCACTGTTGTATTAGTTTAATCCGGATTGTTTATTCCAGTATTGAAATTTCATGAGGGTTAAATTGCTTACGTTTCTGTGACTTGAGCAGAATCGATATGATCAAAGGTAATTACCTTCAAGGAAAAATTGGAAGTATTGGGCTCAGGGATTTACCTTAGCCTAGGGCAGCCATGTTTGTACCATGTTGTTCCTGGTTTTGAAGTGTATGTAATGTGTTTTGCTGTGTCTGTATCATCAAGCTTCAGTTAACTTGATTCAAACTTGTATTGACAGTAGTTTTAAGCATCCTGATGAAATAAATGTCTTTAAACATTTTCAATATGTCAGTACTCTTGTAAGATTTATTGCATCAAGTGAACCATAACTTACACCCCACACCTGCTTTCCTGCCCAATTTTCATTTACTACACAGCCAAAGGGGATATTCACAAATGGATTACTACCCAGTAGGAGCGTACCAAGTTAACCCAATTTATCCTGAGTTAGTTCATCCAAAATACTTTGGTTCATCATCTGCTTGTAACCTTGGTGTTGGGCAAACTGCACAGATTTCTGATTGGTAAATCTTAGTAATACAAACTACATAGTATTTCTGATTGGCAAATCTTATATCTATCATTTCGTTACATGGATATACTTTAAAATCACTCTATATGTTGTTAAGTTTGGAAAAATTAAGGTGATTAAGTACTCTCACTGATATATTAGTTTAATTCGGATTGTTTATTCCAGTATTGAAATTTCATAAGGGTTAAATTGCTTCCGTTGCTGTGACTTATCAGAATCGATGTGATTGAAGGCAATTACCTTTAAGGTAAAATTGGAAGTATTGGACACGGTGATTTACCCTAGGGCACCCATGTTGTTCCTGGTTTTGAGTTGTATGCCACATGTTTTGCATGTCTGTATTATCAAGCTTCAGTAAACTTGATTCAGAATTGTATTGATAGTAGTTTTAAACATCCTGATGAAATAAATGTCTAGAAACATTTTCAATGTTATTGCATACATTTTTAAAAATAATTTTGAATGGGTTTTTTTTTCCCCTTAGGAACTGTAAAGCAACAATCTATTAAGAAATAAAATTGAGATGTTATACTGTCTTGATGTACCCAAACAAACTGACTGTAACTGTTTACTGTTTCAATCAGGTAGTGTTCAGTTCCTTCTATTTCTGTGTTATAATTTGTCACTCTACTTTGTATTTCTTTTCTGCATTTTGACAGCAATCTGTTATTTAACATATTCAATGTTATCAGTGCATGTCATATGCAAATCTTCTATATGTCATTCAAATATTTAGTTGAAAGTACTTTATGCACTTGAAAGTGCAAACAGTGTTGTGCAAAACATTGTAAAACAAAATGAATTTAGTCTCTTCTCCTTATTTATTGATAGAATTTCAAACATATCATGGACCATCTTCATGTTTTCAATATGTCAGTTCTCTTGTTAGATTTATTGCATCAAGTGAACCATAACTAACACCCCACACCTGCTTTCCTGCCCAATTTTCATTTACTACACAGCCATGGGGGATGTTCACAAATGGATTACTACCCAGTAGGAGCGTACCATGTTAACCCAATTTAGCCTGAGTTAGTTCATTCCTTTCCCCTGCTTATAACCTTGGTGGTGGTGCAAACTGTACAATTTTTCTGATGCAAACTGCACAGTATTTCTGATTGGCAAATCTTATATCTATGATTTCGTTATATGGATATAGCTAATCAATTATGTTAAATTTCGGGAAAATTAAGGTAATTATATTTGAAAAATATCTTGATAAGTATACTCTCACTGATATTATAGTTTAAAATGGATTGTTTATTCCAGTATTGAAATTTCACAAGGGTTAAATTGCTTCCGTTTCTGTGACTCGAGTAGAATCGATTTAATTGAAGGCAATTACCTTCCAGGTAAAAGTATTGGGCTCTGTGATTTACCTTAGGGCAGCCATGTTTGTACCATCTTGTTCCTGGATTTGAGGTGTATACCATGTGTTTTGCCTGTCTATATCATCAAGCTTCAGTAAACCTGATTCAAAATTGTATTGACAGTAGTTTAAACATCCTGTTGAAATAAATGTGTAGAAACATTTTCAATGTTATTACATACATTTTAAATGATTTTGAATGCAATTTTGTTGCTGGTAGGACTTGTAGAGCAACAATCCATTAAGAATAAAACGCATGTATTAGATATTACACTGCCTTGGTGTACCCAAGCAAACTGAGAATGATTCGGTGAGGTGCAAACTGCTCGCTGCAAGCAATGTAACAAAATTTACAACCAGTTGTAGGGTCACGTTTCACATTTTTTTAAAAACAGGAGATAGTTATTGTAACCACTCAGCGCGGGATTACCATGATGTTACGTACGTGCTTCCAACAATTATCTGGGTATTTGTGGGAAGATTAACCTTGTCTGTTGAAATGGCTAGATAAGAAATGATCAACATGTCTATTGGTGAATGTGGTTTTTGGAATGGAGAGTTTAGATGTGAAATCTATGGTATTGCCAATTTGGGCCAAGTAAAGAATTAACAGAATGTAAATTGGACCAAGAGCACATCATAAATTTAAATTAAGACTAAGTACATGGGCAAGATGTTTTCTGTTATATCATTTAAAACCATCCTGCATTTATCATTGTGAATATTTATTGACTTCAGTGATGTTTTATGAAATTACATTTATGCGCCAAAACAAACTAGTGCTCATATTTCTTGTGTTGTCCATGTTTAGAACAATAATGATATTATTTATACAATATTACTTACTCTAGTGAAAATTTATGATATTGGCATAGTGGCAGATTTTTTTGTTCTATTTAATGAAAATATGCAATTTTGGCAGCCATTTTGAATTTGAAGCACACAAAATAACACGGTTTTAAGGTATTTGCATTACATATTCCATTAGCTTTAATTTGATATCAAACAAGGTATGTTTACACCAAAAAATTAGATTTGTCATACATAGGGCGTATTTGAAAAAGAGGGTGTGGCTTCTGACGCAAATAACAAAATTGCTCAATCGTGAATTTTTGGCATCATCCAGATTCTTAAAGTACACGCTCTGAACTACCAGTTTCATAAAGAAATTGCATATATACCCAACTTGACACTCATGCTGGTGATCTATATGACTACAGTGTTTTCTCCTTATTTATTGCTAGAATTTCCCCTAGGGAATTTCCAAACATATCATGGTCCATCTTCATTTTTTCAATATGTCAGTTCTCTTGTTAGATTTATTGCATCAAGTGCACCATAACTAACATCCATACCTGCTTTCCTGCCTAATTTTCATTTGCTACACAGCCAAAGGGGATATTCACATTTGGTCATTTGGTTACATTGACATAATTTAAAATCACTCTTTACGTTAAGTTTTGGAAACATTAAGGTAATTGTATTTGAAAAATATCTTGATAAGTACTCTCACTGATATAGTATAGTTTAATCCGGATTGTTTATTCCAGTATTGAAATTTCATGAGGGTGAAATTACTTCCGTTTCTGTGACTTGACCAGAATCGATGTGATTGCAGGTTTATTTTTTGCCTTCAAAGTAAAATTGGAAGTATTGGGCGTGGTGATTTACCTTAGGGCAGCCATGTTTGTACCATGTTGTTCCTGGTTGTGAGGGGTATGTCATGTGTCATGTGTCTATATCATCAAGCTTCAGTAAACTTGATTCACAATTGTATTGACAGTAGTTTTAAGCATCCTGTTGAAATAAATGTCTAGAAACATTTTCAATGTTATAACATACATTTTTTAAATGATTTTGAGACTTTTAATCCCTTAGGACCTGTAAAGCAACAATCTATTGAGAAATAAAATTTAGATGTTACACTGCCTTGATGTATTCAAACAAACTCCAAACAAACTGACTGTAGCTGTTTACTGTTTCAATCAGGCAATGTTCAGTTCATTCTATTTCTGTGTTATAATTTGTCCCTCTGGTTTGTATTTCTTTTCTGCATTTCGACAGCAATCTGTCACTCACCATGCACATATAGTGTGATTTCCAATAATATGATAGCTACATGTTGTCAGTGCATGTCATATGCAAATCTTCTATATGTCATTCATCTTTATTTTATTTTCAAATAATTATTTGAAAGCACCTTATTCACAAAACAGATTACGCACTTAAATGTACATTAAAGTGTTGTGTAAAACAGTCTTAAACAAAACGGATTTAGTCTTTTCTCACTATTTATTGATATAATTCCAAACGATTTCAGATCAGAACTCCATATCATGGTCCATCTTTATTTTTTCAATATGTCAGTACTCTCGTTAGATGTATTGCATCAAGTGAAGCATAACTAACACCCCACACCTGCTTTCCTGCCCAAATTTTCATTTACTACACAGCCAAAGGGGATATTCACAAATGGATTACTACCCAGTAGGAGCATACCAACTTAACCCAATTTAACCTGAGTTAGTTCATTCCTTTCCCCTGCTTGTAACCTTGGTAGTGATGCACAGTATTTTTGATTGGCAAATCTTATAGTGATGCAAACTACATAGTTTTTCTGATTGGCAAATCTTATATCTATCATTTAGTTACATGGATATAGTTTTAAATTACTCTTTTTATGTCAAGTTTTGGAAATATTAAGGTGATGATATTTGAAAATATCACGATAAGTTCCCTCACTGATATATTAGTTTAATCTGGATTGTTTATTCCAGTATTGAAATTTCATAAGAGTTAAATTGCTTTCATTTCTGTGACTTGAGCAGAATCAATATGATTGAAGGCAATTACCTTCCTGGTAAGGTACCTTCACTGTACAATTTGAAGTATTGTGCTCGGTGATTTACCTTAGTCTAGGGCAGCCATGTTTGTACCATGTTGTTCCTGGATTTGAGGTGTATACCATGTGTTTTGCCTCTCTGTATCATCAAGCTTCAGTAAACTTGATTCAAAATTGTATTGACAGTAGTTTTAAGCATCCTGTTGAAATAAATGTCTAGAAACATGTTTAAATGATTTTTAATGGACTTTTTTATACCTTAGGAAATGTAAAGCAACAATCTATTAAGAAATAAAATTTAGATGTTAGACCTTTTAGATGTTTGGGTACTGCCTTGATGTACCCAGACAAACTGACTGTAGCTGTTTACTGTTTCAATCAGTGTATCCAGTGTTATAATTTGTCAGTCTACTTTGTATTTCTTTTCTGGATTTTGACAGCAATCTGTCATTCAACATATTCAATGCACATTTAGTGTGATTTAAAAGTGCAATAAAGTATGTAAAACAGTGTAAAACAAACAAAAAATTAGTCTGTACTCCTAATTTATTGATAGAATTTCCCCTAGGGAATTTCCAAACATATCATGGTCCATCTTCATTTTTCCAATATGTCAGTACTCTTGTTAGATTTATTGCATCAAGTGAACCATAACTAACACCCCACACCTGCTTTCCTGCCCAATTTTCATTTACTACACAGCCAAAGGGGATATTCACAAATGGATTACTACCCAGTAGAAGTGTACCAAGTTAACCCTATCTAGATGTTGTCAGTGCATGTCATTTGCAAATATGTCATTCATCTTTGTTATATTTTCATATATTTTACTTTATGCACTTGAAAGTGCAATAAAGTGTTGTGTAAAACAGTGTAAAACAAAACAAAATTTAGTCTTTCCTCTTTATTTATTGATAGAATTTCCTCCAGCCATGGTCCATCTTCATGTTTTTAATGTCAGTACTCTTGTTAGATTTATGAACCATAACTAACACCCCACACCTGCTTTCCTGCCCAATTTTCATTTGCTACACAGCCATAGGGGATGTTCACAAATGGCTTACTACCCAGTAGGAGCGTACCAAGTTAACCCAATTTAGCCTGAGTTAGTTTATTCCTATCCCCTGCTTGTAACCTTGGTGGTGATGCAAACTGCACAGTATTTCGATTGGCAAGTCTCATATCTATCATTTCATTACATGGATTTTGTTTAAAATCACTCTTTGTGACTAGTTAGTAGATTTCTCACTATATTTTGTGAAGTGTTGTTTTACAAATAAATCATTTATTTTTTTCCTGTAAAATTTGTCTTCCACATGGCCTCCAAATAGGTTTTACAGTGCAGAAACCCAGGAGCTTTGAGGGGCTCCGCCCCCTCGATTCCCGCCAGGGGGCTGCCCCTGGACCCCGCCAGGGGCCTTTAAGCGGGCCCCTGGACCCCCAACCGTGAGGCGCGAATGCTCCACTCGCTACGCTCGTTACACTTCGCATTTTCAGGTATTTTCACAAGGAGCCAGTATCATGCCTGATTTTAAATGATTTTGAATGGAATTTTTTAGGCAGTAGGAACTTTAAAGTACACTGCCTTGATGTACCCAAACAAACTGACTAGCTGTTTTCTTTCAGTTCCTTTTATTTCTGTGTTATAATTTGTCACTCAACTTTGTATTTCTTTTCTGCATTTCGACAGCAAATTGTCTGTCACTCAACATATTCAATGCACATTTAGTGTGATTTCCAATTCCATGACAACTAGATGTTGTCAGTACGTGTCATCTGCAAATCTTCTATATGTCATTCATCTTTACTTTATTTTCAAATATTTATTTGAAAGTACTTCATGCACTTAAAAGTGCAAACAGTGCTGTGCAAAACATTGTAAAACAAAATGAATTTAGTCATTACTACTTAGATTATGGTCACAATAACTTGTACGAACGGTAACGAGCAGTGTTTAGTCTGTTCAAAAGGACCACGAGCAGCGAGCAGCAAGGGCGTCGCGTGGTATTAGGTTTGTACGACGTATTGTGATCAAAGTCTTATTTATTGATAGAATTTCCCCTAGGGAATTTCCAAACAATTTCCAAACATATCATGGTCCATCTTCATTTTTTCAATATATCAGTACTCTTGTTAGATTTATTGCATCAGGTGAACCATAACTAACACCTCACACCTGCTTTCATGCCCAATTTTCATTTGCTACACAGCCATAGGGGATATTCACAAATGAATTACTACCCAGTAGGAGCATACCAAGTTAACCCAATTTAGCATGAGTTAGTTTATTCCTCTCCCCTGCTTGTAACCTTGATGGTGTGGCAAATTGCACAGTATATCTGATTGGCAAATCTTATATTCTATCATTTTGTTACACTCTTTATGTTAAGCTTTGGATAAATGAAGGTAATGATATTTGAAAAATATCCCGATAAGTACTCTCACTGATATACTTCAATGTAGTTTAATCCAGATTGTTTATTCCAGTATTAACATTTCATGAGGGTTAAATTGCTTTCGTTTCTGTGACTTGAGCAGAATCAATGTGATTGAAGGTAATTGCCTTCAAGGTAAAATTGGGCTTGGTGATTTACCTTAGGGCAGCCATGTTTGTACCATGTTGTTCCTGGTTGTGAGGTGTATGCCATGTGTTTTGCTTGTCTGTATCATCAAGCTTCAGCAAGCTTGATTCAAAATTGTATTGACAGTAGTTTTAAGCATCCTGGTGAAATAAATGTCTAGAAACATTATCAATGTTATTACATATATTTTTTTAAATGATTTTGAATGGACTTTTTTATCCCTTAGGAACTGTAAAGCAACAATCTATTAAGAAATGTTACACTGCCTTGATGTACCCAAACAAACTGACTGTAGCTGTTTCTGTTTCAATCAGTTAGTGTTCAGTTCATTCTAGTTCTGTGTTATAATTTGTCACATTACTTTGTATTTCTTTTTTGCATTTAGACAGCAATCTGTCACTCAACATATTCAATACACATTTAGTATGATTTCCAATTCCATAACAGCTAGATGTTGTCAGTGCATGTCATCTGCTAATCTTCTGTATGTCATTCATCTTTATTTTATTTTCAAATATTTATTTGAAAGTACTCCATGCACTTTTAAGTGCAGTAAAGTGTTGTGTAATACAGTGTAAAACAAAACAAATTCAGTCTTTTCTCTTTATTCATTGATAGAATTTCCCCCAGCCATGGTCCATCTTCATGTTTTCAATATGTCAGTACTCTTGTTAGATTTATAGCATCAAGTGAACCATAACTAACACTCCACACCTGCTTTCCTGCCCAATTTTCATTTGCTACACAGCCATAGGGAATATTCACAAATGGATTACTACCCAGTAGGAATGTACCAAGTTAACCCAATTTAACCTGAGTTAGTTCATTCCTATCCCCTGCTTGTAACCTTGCTGGTGATGCAAACTGAACAGTATTTCTGATTGGCAAATCTTATATCTATCATTTCATTACATGGATATAGTTTAAATCACTCTATATGTTAAGTTTGGAAAAATTAAGGTAATTATATTTGAAAAATATCTTGAAAAGTACTCTCACTTATATATTAGTTGTTTATTCCAGTATTGAAATTTCATTAGAGTGAAATTTCTTTCGTTTCTGTGACTTCAGCAGAATCGATGTGATTGAAGGTAATTGCCTTCAAGGTAAAATTGGAAGTATTGGGCTTGGTGATTTACCTTAGGGCAGCCATGTTTGTACCATTTTGTTCCTGGTTGTGAGGTGTATGTCATGTGTTTTTCTTGTCTGTATCATCAAGCTTCAGTAAACTTGATTCAAAATTGTATTGACAGTAGTTTAAACATCCAGCTACTGTCTAGAAACATTTTCAATGTTATGTACATTATAAATGATTTTGAATGGAATTTTGTTACCGCTAGGAACTGTAAAGCAACACTCCATTAAGAAATAAAATGCATGTATTAAATATTATACTGCCTCGGTGTACCCAAGCAAGCTGAGAATGATTCAGTGAGGTGCAAACTGTGCGCTGCAAGCAATGTAACAACATTTCCAACCAGTTGCAGGCTCATGTTTCACATTTTTTTGTTTAAAACAGGAGATGGTTATTGTAACCACTCAGCCTGGGATTACCATGATGTTACGTACACACTTCCGACAATTATCTGGGTATTTGTGGAAAGATGATTCTTGTCTGTTGAAATGGCCAGATAGGAAATGATCAACATGTGTATCGGTGGATGTGGTTTTTGGAATGGAGAGTTTAGATGCGAAATCTATGGCATTGTCAATTTGGGCCAAGTAAAGAAATAGCAGTGTGTATTTATACATTTAAATTGGATTGAGAGCACATCATATATTTCAATTGGGACTATTAGGCCCGGTGCAGACTCCCCTGTCGTATAGAATATTTTGCTTAGAATATTCTATGCTGACGACAAAATGACTTAGGTCATCCAATAAGACTGTGTGTATTATTCGATGACCTACGTCATTTTGTCATCAGCATAGAATATTCTAAGCAAAATATTGTATACGATAGTGGAGTCTGCACCGGGCCTTGAAGTACACTTGCATAAATTTAAATTGTCCTAAGTGCTTAACAGGATTCAACCTTAAACTTTAGGTCCCCACATACGATTTTGAAACATTTCAGATCTTAATTCCATGTCATGGTTAATTTTGATTGTTTCAGTATCACAAAATTATACACTTGATAGATTTATAGCATCAAGTGAACCATAACTAACACCCCACACCTGCTTTCCTGTCCAATTTTCATTTGCTACACAGCCAAAGGGGATATACACAAATGGATTACTACCCAGTAGGAGCGTACCATGTTAACCCAATTTAGCCTGAGTTAGTTCATTCCTATCCCTTGCTTGTAACCTTGCTGGTGGGGCAAACTGCACAGTATTTCTAATTGGCAAATCTTATATCTACAATTTCATTACATTTTAAGATCACTCTTTATGTTAAGTTTGTGGAAAGATGAATCTTGTCTGTTGAAATGGCCAGATAGGAAATGATCAACATGTGTATCAGTGGATGTGGTTTTTGGAATGGAGAGTTTAGATGTGAAATTTATGGTATTGCCAATTTTGGCCAAGTAAAGAAACACCAGAATTTGTGTATATTCATACATTTTAAATTGGATTAAGAACACATTATGAATTTCAATTGGGACTAAGTACACTTGCATAAATTTAAATTGTCCTACGTGCACTACAGGATCCAGCCTTCAATTTTAGGTCCCCACATGAGATACATGATACCATGTCCCTTTTGCCAGGCTGAATACCATCAATTCAGCTTCTTCCCATGTACTACCCTTCAATGGAACAACCTGCCTGAGAATAATAGTCCATGCACCAAAGCCAGAAGCCTTCAAGGAAGCCCTCTATCAGTTAGACTAATTTTGCCTGCACGCCACACACACACTTCGTGCCTGAAACTTCAATTATGAAGTTGGTGCATATTGGAAGAAGAAGATTTTAAAAGATTTCAGATCTTAATTCCATGTCATGGTTAATTTTGATTGTTTGAACATCACAAAATTATACACTTGATAGATTTATAGCATCAAGTGAACCATAAGTAACACTTCCCATCTGCTATCCTGCCCAATTTTCATTTACTGCACAGCCATAGGGGATATTCGCAAATGGATTACTACCCAATAGGAATGTCCCAGGATAACAAATTTAGTAAGAATAAGTTACATTTCTGGCAGGTGGGTGTAACCTCACTGATGATGCAATCTGCACTTTGATTCTGATTGGCAAATCTTATATCTATCATGTCGTTATATGGATTTAGTTGAATATCATCCTTTTGAGTTAGGTTTTGGGTAAATGAAAACCATGATATATGAAATAACTGTAACCTGTGCTAGAACATGTCAGTTAATTCAGGATTTCTTTTTTCCCATCATTTGGAGCTTTATGAGGGTTAAATTGCTTTCATTTCTGTGACTTGAGCAGAATCGATATAATTTAAGGCAATTGCCTTCAAAGTAAAATTGAAGCATTGGGCTCGGTGATTTACCTTAGGGCAGCCATGTTGGTACCATGTTGGTACCATGTTGTTCCTGGTTTTGAGATGTATGTCATGTTGTCTGTATCATCAAGCTTCGATAAACAGGATTCAAAAATTTTATTGACAGAAGTTTGAAGCACTTTATTCAACTACATGTCTAAGCACTCAATTTAAGTACATGTTAAGAAACATTTTCAATGCTTTTGCATACATTTTCAATGATTTTGAATGGAATTTTGTTGCCGCTAGGAACTGTAAAGCAACAATCCATTAAGAAATAAAATGCATGTATTAAATATTATACTGCCTCGGTGTACCCAAGCAAGCTGAAAATGATTCAGTGAGGTGCAAACTGCTCGCTGCAAGCAATGTAACAAAATTTCCAACCAGTTGCAAGCTCACGTTTCACATATTTAAACAGGAGATAGATGTCGTAACCACTCGGCCCAGGATTACCATGATGTTATATATATGTTTCCTTTCATTCTCTGGATATCTGTATAAGATAAATATTTCATGTTGAAATAATGCTAGACAAGAAATGATCAACATGTGGGTGACGGTTTGGAGTTTAGCCTCTAGATGTAAAATTAATGTTATTGCCAGTTAAATATAATTTTATTATTGTAAATTACAGGTAGAGATCAATCAGCAAATATAAATTACAGAGAGAAAGAGGGAGGGGAGGGGACGGGGGATTATGAACAAGAAATTTGAAAGAAAATTATGAACATCTTACGGTGATTTAACATAAAATATATGATTGAAACATGTTTGACTGACCATTAATTGGCCAGAGTATGTTTCTTGCATGTTCATTACAGTGTGGTATTTATATTTGATCAGTTGTACTTAACATCCTGTCTCAAATTTTTAGAGTTTGGATCAAGTTAAGTTTAGTTTAGGATTTATGGACCAGGATTCAGATTAAGGGTTAGCTTTAGGTTAAGGGTTTACTTAAAGATTATTATACCATCTCTGTCAATTCAAAAAAAACCCAGAAATTAAAAACCCACTTCTTCCATCAAGCCTTTCCTGAGTGTAATTAGTTGTTTCTGTTTTTGTGTTCATGTTTGTGTTTCTTTGTGCGCACTGAGGTCTGCGCAGACGATTTTGCACATAATAAGAAACATTTATTATTATTATTATTATTATTAAAAGTCCTTTATTGCATAGATATTTATCAGTATCAATTTTATAGGATTAATTTTATCATCACAGATAACACAACAAAAAATCCCAAACATTCTATATGCCCAATGTAAGGGGCAAAGCCACCATGGAGCTCAATGGGAAATGGTCTCCTTGGCTCCTTACTGAAACAACACATTATTTTTCGCCACTTGCTTTTTTGAGCTGCATTACTACTCTTGAGACCTGCATCATGTGGTACTTGTTTTGCCTCAATTTGTCGATGTATGTGTAGTTCAGCTCCAAAATAGTGTTAGTTGATGTTATTATAGTAACCACACCTGATTACCACTAAATTCACCTGTAAGTTTGGATTCTCTGTTTAAATTGGTGATGTTCATACATTTAGCGAGATATGATTTCAAGTGTCTTTTTAGTTTGAATAATTCATCCAGTGCTATGCCAAACAGGACGATCAAAGTGTCCAACAAATAGGTATCATGGTATCTTCTTCACGCTGTTTTTCCATCAAGATAAGGTAAATTTTAATCAGTTTTTTAAAATTCTTTTTCATCACATAATCAGTATAATCAGTTTTTCCATCAAGATAAGGTAAATTATAATCAGTTTTTTAAAATTCTTTTTCATCACATAATCATGCTTAAAAGCATGATTATGTGATGAAAAAGAATTTGTGTCCTGCTTACGCTGAAAACTTAATTTGAAATAGATTTAAATGTAGAAATGTTCTTGTTAAAGATAGAAGGAAACAAGAAATGTCTTTAAAAAAGACAATGCACCTCCGGTTGGCCTAACTAATGTTATTTATATAAAACGAAAGCACATACGCCATTTTGCACACACTAATTTTGAGGCTGCTCTTCAGCCTTCGGTTTGAGGCATGGGATTTCTATTTTTTACTTTCACATATATTGATAGCCCCTTATCTAGCCTCCTCTACCGCTCCCCAAGATCCCTTTTTCAGGTCTAAGAACTTTTTTAGAATTGCAGTCCAAAAAATGTGTTTTCAAGCT
>JXSR01S075009.1:158858-169749 GCA_000969725.1 Ophiothrix spiculata | reverse complement strand
AAGCATGATGTAAACATTGCAAGGAATGAAAGTAGAATGGAATGTTGTGGTATTGGAAATAAATAACAACTGAAAGTAAATTCAAAATCACTTTATCATTGTATTATTACATTTGGTAAGCTTAAGCACATGCCTGACTGTAGTCTTAGACATTTTTAAAAGCTTTTAGGTCGATGTTTTCAGGAATCCTCTGGCGACCAGTAAGTATTTTTCTTGGTCGCAAATGGCGATTGCGAAAAGACGGCATGGTCGCATCAGCCAAAATTTGGTCGCAATTTACAGGGTTGGACCTGGGACCAAAATCAGTTGCAATGGGGACCTTGTAACTACATTTATCTTCTAATAAACAGTTGCAGCTTTTACTAGCAGTGCAAAATTTGTGTAGTAGGCCTACTTTGTTTTTGTTCTATTTTTGCATACAAAAATTGAACAAAAAAATACGGGCAAGCAGATTTTTGTCCGGACAAGTAAAATAAATATGCTACTTGTCCGGCGGACAAGTAAAATTATTTTCTTACTTCAAACGTTGCTGAGACAAGAATATATACATCAACAAGGAGAGATTAAAATGGTAAAACAAGTAATAATAATATCTTGACATTTTGGATTTATGCAGAAAGTGATTCATGGGTAAATCTTCTCACTTAAGCAACCTGTTCAGTTCTTACACCTGCATGTAATGTACTTAAACTATTGTAGGATATAGATACACAGATAATTAATTGTGAAGTAATGGCAATGCTGAGGTTTAGTCACCTCGTTTAAGATTTTTAAGAGTGATAATGACTTGTTGTTACATTAAAGGGGCATTGGACAAGTTCAGCTTCATCCCCAAATTTTTACCCAAGTATTTTGCGGTTTTTGCATCATTTGAAGTATTAGCAGTAATTATGACAGCATGCAAAGTTTCATTGTCAAAGTCAAACCCTATATAACAAAATATTTAGATATTCTTTTATTTTTAATTATCGCTGTCGACAACGATAAATACTGCCCTCTTGAATGTTTAAATTTGGCCATTTTAGAAGATCTAACACAAATTTCTTTTGATTTATCTGCAATCTATGATGCAAAAGGAATGTTTTACAAATAAATACATTTAAAGAATAGCCTCATACCCAAGATCAACAAATAAAATAAAATTCAATTTTATGACTGAAGGTTTTGATCAAAATTTTCCCCTCAACTGGTAAATGACTGCTGTTGTCTAACATATGAAGTGTAAATCATCTACAAATAAAATTTCAAAATTTTGTCCAATATCCCTTTTGGGAAGATTTTATACAATGTATACTGTATATTCATAAAACATACTTCACATTGACCCATCTTGTAGTGATATTAGTAGTCAAATGTGTATCTATTTGAATATTTCAAGTTACCTGTTAGGTGTGCAGTAACCATGGTAACTGCAATATGGAAGGGTTTTTTGACGTGGGTCATTGTTTATGGTCGTGTAATTGATATATGGGCCATTTCTATAGTAACAAACATCACGTAATGCTCATGCTATTCACACACATTTTTTCATCACCAAACCTCTGTTTATTATTAGAACATATACTGGAATCAGTCACAAATGCACCAGCCATTTGTTAGCTGACAAGTCATATGTTAAGTTTTTTAACCATTAGGGTTGGGTTCCCTGCTGAACTGGACATTAGTACTTTTTTGGTACTAGCCAGTTGGGCATGTAACCTTTTCAAAAGTTACTCGCTAAAGAAATTCATCGGAGATGGTGTAACTCCTCAAAAAAACTTAACAAAAATTTACCCATCAGTCCGACAGGTAACTTTCTATTTTACCCGCCCAACGCCATATTCCTCTGTCATAGGCTGTCGGGTGGGTGCTAGTGTCCAGTCCTGGTATCCTGTGAGTAATATAATCTTGACTATATTCAAATTTGCTTGAATCCTATCAGATGACATGAAGATCAGTGATAGTACCCTCGCTGGGAAATTGAGAGGTCTGGGGTTCAAAATCAAAGCTGGGCCTGATTTTTTTTCTTTCATTTTAATTTATTGAAGTTTGCCAATATCATTAACTTTATGTCAGTTAGATAAAAGGTCATCATTCTGTGAGTAAATGATGTGCATTTCCTAAAATAGAAGGTAATGATATAGTAAACTCATGGTGCCTTATATCTTGCAAGATGTTGGTTATTCAATGGGATAAGATTGTCTCTTTGAGTCGGTCTTAACTAAACAAAACCAAATTGAAAATGAAAAGTGCATTTGGATAATAAACACACAGCATGATAGCAAGTGTGCTTAGAAGTCCTAGCTTATGAAATATTCCGACTCGAGTATCCTCAGAGTCCGTTGAATAATTTATCTGTAGCTTGAAAATAAAAAAGATGATAAACACTTAAGACATGCTGTGCAAAATAAAGTATCATGTTATCTACCTCACACTTTTGTGTTACTCTGCAAGGCTTAAATATATAACCATATATTTTTGTAATCCGTAGAAATGTGGGGTTTTCGCACGTGCATGAATGCAATGCATACTATCATTTTGTGATATTTATTAAGCAAATTGAAAATTATCTTTTTTTTTCTTCTTTATTTTGTTTGTTTGTTTTTGTCACCAACTGACCAATTTGAAATTATGAAAAATGTTTTGTCATTTATGTCAGTGCAATGGAACACCACGTTAGTAATGGTTTGAAATTTGTATTGTTAAATTCATAATATAAAATTGGCAAAATTGTCATACATAATGGTTTCATAGTCTTTTTCAGGCTATCTTGGTACCATCACACAAGCCGTTAAAAAAGGAGTATTTTAGCACTAGTGTTGTAATTTGTAGACATTATAATAGGCAAACTAGCCATGCTAAGAGAAATCATTTTTTTTTTTTGGGGGGGGGGGGGGGGTCGACACATTCCCCCAAGCTTGACGTAATGAGTTTCAGGTTCCATCCTTGGTTCAGGCCTCAGTCCTGGCATTGTATGTGCAATTTTAGTGCTGGATTCTATTGATGCTATCCTCCAGATTCCCATATTGTCTTTGTAGGTTACCAGATTATCTTTTAGATGCTAAATTTGCCATCTTCGCAAACTTGTAGATGGGATACTATATAGTCAGGTAATCTAATTTAGAAAGAGAGTTATTAAGGAGGAGAGTTTGAGGTGATAATGAAAGGCAAAGTGGAGTTGCTCTGATTGAGATTAAAATAAACTTAAGGATATTCTTTTTAAGGGATTTTTTTTTTTAAGTTTTCCACTTTAAAATTCATATCTCAAAACTAAATAAGATATCGAACTTTTGGTCCCTAACTTTCACTATTATTTGTCAAAACTCGGGGTCCATATTTATAAAACCCTGTTAACTCTAGTTGACAACTAACCCATTGTCTATCTGCCAAAATTTGACAGTAGATTATGGGCTAGTTGCCAACTAGAGTTAATAACAGGGTTTCATGTATATGGGCGTGGTGTTTAGTTTCTAGTTCAAGATAAAAGAAACTAGCCTTTCTAAAATATAGAAATACTACAAAATGCAGTTTTTAGATTTAATACATTTTCTAGACAAAAAATTGGCAAAAAATTGTTCGAAATTTTGTAAAACACATTATTGGGCCACTCTTTTTAAAATTGAGGGTTTTTTAGAACTGGCGCAATATTGAAATGAACATTTTGAGGAGCAGAAGAGGAGGTTTGGAAAGGGGTCTTTGAGGGCAGCATATACCTGTACCTTCCATGAAAGTAAGTGATCCCTCTCCCTGGGGATTATGATAAGGCCAAAAAAAAAAAATTGTTGTGTTGCCCTCACGGGCCAAAAAACGGGAGGACCGGACGGTCGGACTTTTTTTTTTTTTTTTTTAATTTTTTTTTAGTATTAATGTAAGTATGACCTCCAGATCTTGAGATAAATGGTACAATGCAAAACATGTGAGGTGAGAAGTGTTTTTTGTGCAAAATATATTCATGAATATTTGACAAATAAATGATTCAAAAAATAAAATAAAAATTGTTGTTTGCTAATATTTATTAAAACTCGTAACTAAAAAGGTTTTCATTTATTTCATTCCACTTCAAGAATTTTGATTTTTTTTAATATACATACGAAAAAGATGACTTGATGACTTCTGATCGCTGACCTCTGCACAGAGAGTGCTAGACTTTTACGTATCTGCACGCATACTAGTAGTTTCGCGATCGAGGTTTTCAAGTATTACAAGAGACTAGCTAAAAACTAACCTATTTGCAGTATCGTACTGCGAATAAGAGACAGCTCGTCTACTATTCGCAGTACTGCAGATACTGCAAAATTTTATGTAGGTGTAGCATCGACATCTTCTTATTCACAGTCCCATATCGGCATCTTCTTATTCACAGTCCCATACTGCGAATTTATTCGCAGTACGATTCTGCGAATAGAGTCTTCCAAAACAAAAACATGTCCGTCGAGTCGCCGAAGTATTTACTGCATTTTCAAGGCGAAAAACACGTAAATATCAAAACAATTACAACAAGCGTGTACAAAATAAAAAATAAAAATAAAAATGCCGGTCGTAGAATTTCGAAATTTACGACCGGGCGGGTGAGGGCAACACATCAATTTTTTTTTTTACGCCTAATGACTCATGAAAGTTGCCCGACACACCTTACCTATGTAACAGTGTTCGATCTTTTTCTTTGGCATAATGCATGGCTATATTCTTTAGAAATCTTGGACACCATGGAAAGTTTTGGGAAAATATGTGATCCAAAAATGTTCCTGCCCATGTTATGTGTTTACGATATTTGGTCAAAATGGGGAATTACAGATTTAGTTTTCCAAAATAAATAGGTTTCTTTGGGTAACTCTAGCTTTAATTTTGCTCAAGGTATGTGAATCAAACTTAACAATTTCTGTATATCTAGGTGATGGCCCTTCATTCTATGGGTAAAAGTGTATGTTAAATTTGTCACCAGGTTGGTATACCCACCCTTAAGACACTTTATATTCTTTTGCTGTAAACTCGCATTTCCAACTCTCAATAATACCTCCCCTTATATTTCCTCACTCCATGTCACCTTTGTGGTTGATTGGTTGCCATGCTTTCCTCGCAAACCTACCAAAGCCATGACATGACAAGGTATTGGCTAATGGATGCGATACATCATGTCAAGAGTTAAGACCATTTTAGTAACCCGCTTTTGATCTTTTTTCCAGTGCATGACTAACTTATAGCCAGGACAGCCAATTCAGAGTTACATAATTCAAAGAGGTAACAGTATTTAGTTGTTTTGTTAATAACAATAAATAAGTGTATGTAAAAGGTAAAAAAATGCCTGTCATATCGTCCAGTAGTGATATATTTATTGTTATTATTATTATCATCACTTTCACTATGATCTGACTACTTCTAAACAATGACTTCCTCTAATTTGCTTAAAGGTGCAATTCATGATCCACTTTTCATCCTCAAGACCACCTCTATCAAAACTGAGTTTTCTAGCTAGAAAGAATCCTTGACTGGTATATGTTACAATCCCAAGCCATTCTTTCAAATGAGCTTTCATTTTTGAGATAAGTGACACATTTTCTCATTATACAATAACAACAACACAGTAGCCAATGGGGATTTTTATAATGCTGAAAACCTTGTATCTTGAAAACAAATGGTCGGAATCGAGTGAAAGTTTCAGCATAAATTTATGTTGTACTGTTCTTTTTATTTAGCTAGAAAAGAGGGAGAGTCTCGTCACATCAGAATCTTGAATTGCACCTTTAATTCCTCCATACATCCATATCTAAAATCCTCTTTCCATATGTGGGTTACTCTGTGAAATGAGCAAAAAGTTGTGAATGGAGATTTTCAATAAATAGCCTCTTAAGCGAAAAAATGTGGTGGTACATTTTTTTTGGACATAAAACGCATTCATGCATATGTCTTCAACTTAACTTTGAGTTTCGAAAGTCAGTTATGGGAAGTGCAATTATTATTCACTTTTAATTGATCACATTTTGCTATTATACACATACAATATAATGATCAGCAACTTTCAACTCAATTTGCAACTAATTTTTATTACCAGATATTCAGTGGACAGCCCTGGATTTCGGTCTTATTTGAAAGCTAGATTATAGAGAATTAGAATATAAATGAGCTCAATTATGATATTCATGACTTTCCACTCAGTCTGTCGGAGCACCCCTGATATCATTAGCCTCAAAGATTGATGCATTGCTTTGTAATGCTTATATAGAATGATACCAGCTTACAAACATGAATCTTAAATTTGACTAAAACTACATCCAAGTGATATTGGTTTAGCACAGAAAGTTAAGTTCAATATTTACGATATTATACAACTTTAGAACATCAAATTTTAAACAACATTTGAACAAGGCATAGTCTAGTTTCATGGTGAAAGCTCTCGAAGTGAGCAAATGTTTTTGCTTTGAGAATCAGTTTAAATTCTTCAATCAAACAACATTGTGAAAGAAAAATTGGAACTGAAATAAAATCGTCATAACCTCGATCAAGAATGTAAACAATTACCTTGCAATACTGAAAAAAAAACCACTTTTTTCTAATACTTTCATAATTTCCCTAAGACATATCTGATATTTATTCTTGAAATGTAGATCAAATACCATGCAGGTAAGGTCAACATTTTTTGTATAAACGACCAATATTTTTGAGGTACAATTGCTATTTTCATCTGATTTTAATAACAAATTAATTAAATGGACTCCAAATGATGAAAACAATTGAACTTGTGTACATTCTTTTGATTTATGATTGAGATTTTCCATAAAGTTTTGTAAAATAAACTGCATATGCCATATTGCTTTAAGTGTTATAAAAATAAATCTTACAAAATTATCCTACATAGCACTTTTCTGACATGTTACAAGAAACAAACATGTTTTTATTTTGGCCTAAGCCTTATAAAAGGAGATCAGGAGTTTGTTTACATTGTTTTATTCACTCAATATCAATTTTTAATATATACTGTTGAGATACAAGTACTTCATAAACAAATTCACAATTGTGTCTAAATTTGAAATGGCTTAAGCCTCGGGAGACGGTGTCCAGTGTGTTTTGAAAGTAGAACTTGTTTTGTAAACAAGTTTTGTTTTGATGTTCTTAGTAACATGAACCATGCAAGGTTAAAGTAATGTTATATGGTCCAAAATAGATTTGAGTTAAACCGTTTAAATTGAAGAATTATGATGAAGTAAGGGCATCAGTAAATAATATTTTTCTCTAAGCTTGTTTTCTCATGACGCAAATGCACTAATACACACTTGTACTTTTCTAAACTAATACTTGTGGAATTAAATTTGGGATCCTTTATTTAATCCAACAAATTGCAAAAACTGAAAAAGTATACAACTTTGGGTCAAATCATTTGGAGGAGATATCAATATCTACCAAAAACAGTCAAAACAATCAAAAGTCATTGATGATAGGGGGCACACTGTTCTAAGCAACAAGCTAAGCAACAAACTAGAGTGATTCTCATGTTTTTTCTAAATAACATCATGAATGAATAGAGGTTAATTCTGATCTGAGCAACAAACTATAGCGGTTTCATGTTAGTATATAATATGAATAAGAATAGAAGTCATGTGAGGTTGAATTTGAACTGAGAAATAAACAATTACAAAGAGTCATTCATTGATAAAATGATAGGTGTTTTCCAGTGTGTAAAAATAATAATTATAGAAACAGGATTAAAATAAATTCCATAATTCCACTGACATAATTCAAAACTATCTTCATAGTTTAAATCATGTGAAACAAAGACATAAAGAATGAAAACGTTAGGTTTAGCAGTTTCTCTAATCAAATCAAGTTAATTCTTTCTTGTCATATGCCATATGTTATACAGCATGCTGTCGTATGCTGCATGTCATATGTGCCCCATTATATCGAAAGGTACCTTAAGGTCGGCATAGTAAAATTACGAGATATTGGCCATTGAAGCTGAGCATAGTCAAAAATCACATCCAAGGTCGAATTTCTAGTTTCATCCGAAATGTTACCTTTGAAGTGTATTCTATCATATTAATCAGGTTCCAACACCCAAATCATAAGACAAATGTTTTAAAAACCAAGATGAAAATCATTTCTCCATTCAAGTTTTACCAGTACAGAAACTTTAAACTCAATTTTCTCAGAACTATAGTTTTCTGAATCAGCCCTATGCCTTTTACCAATTTGGATGTAACTTTGCAATCAAACATCCAATAACCAAAAGCAAGGTGTCATTTTAAAGCTCAAAATAAAATCTTTCAGTACACTTTTAAAGGTACCTTTCGATATGACTGGTCAAATATGGCATGTGTATTTTTGTTTTGGTGTCAAAATCTGGAATACAGTCCTCAGAAAATGTTCTGAAATTTCAAGTTTACAGAAACCCAGCTCCATACATGACAACGTAGTGATGACAAGCATACTGATTCTCTTTTGGATTCTCTTTAGGAAAACACACCAAAGGGAAACAAATGACACTGGCAGATCATATCATCACAAGACAGCAAAATTATTCTAACGGCACCATCTGCTCAACATAAGTATACAATTTTCAGTCAGTACTTCGAATTTTCATACAAATTTCATCCCTGAAATACTTTAATATATGGTGCCCTGTGATGCACACACATAAGTTCTTTGCTAAGTGACCTTAGAAAATGCATTTTATTCATATGATCTATCATGCCTATATATTCTTTATATCTGATGAACAATCATGCAAGTCTCAAACCCTTGCATTTTTGTTGCCATACTTAGTAATTATACTCAAGCGCCGTTTCTATAAATCCAAAAGAATAACACATTACATGTGCCATGCAATTTGATTGCCACTACATTTCGACTGAAAAAAATTGACCAGAAATGAATGAAAATGCAATGTGCGTATTATTTGCTTGATGAATCACTTAGGTTGGTAGCAATAAAGAAGACAACTGATGCTAAAAACCTAATATCTACTAAAAGTATTTTGAAAGGAGTCGCCGGGTCTATATAATACTCTGAATTGGGTTGATGGAACTTTTGGTTGGAAGTAATATTTGTAATTTATTTCGAAAATCTAAAAGGAAATATTCTAGGATTAAAATCTAAAAGGAAATATTCTAATATTAAACAAAATGGATATGCTTTCCCTTGGGATCTGAGACTTGAAAGAATCCAAGTGCTCTTCTTGAGTATGAATCTTGGACCTCCCAGTCAAAATTTGAAACCTCCCAGTCCTTGATCAGAATTCGAACCTGGGACCCCTATGTTCTCAACCAGAATTTGAACTGAGGATGTTTTGATGAGACTTCATTGATGTAGCCCTTGTTTCGGGCTCTCAATATTGTTCAATTTAGTGTATACCATGTCTAATACTGTCTGAGTCAAACTAAAATCCCAGTGTTCGCTGCCCGGGCTCATTGATGGGTCCGTTGGAGGGGAGATCACTGGAACGGTACTAGTTCTACATTGATGCACTAAATATTTCTACATGTGTAGGTTGTCACTCATCCACATATTTTGCTCCTCTCTAGCAAGAAGTCGTCATGTGAGTGCAAGAAAGTCATATCTGCAGTAGCTGGTATTTGTCATTAATTTAGATTGCACACTGTAGAATCTCCAGTCTTGGGTCAGTAGCTCTTGAAATGGCTCTTCAGGTGGCACTATCTTATGAAAAATCCCTAAAAAATTTCCCAGCCATGTCAGTGGCTCTTGCAATGGTTCTTCACCTGAAGACGATGTCACCTGAAGAAGCATTTCAAGAACCACTGACATGGCCGGACAATTTTTGAGGGATTTTTCGCATTCTAGTGACTGGTTTTTAAATTTAACGTAAGGCAGCCATTGCAGATATGACTTTCTTGCACTCACATGACAAAGTATCAAGAAAGAGGAATGTAATACATACATTTTTTTATTAGATCAATCAATCAATCAATGATACACAGTACTTGCATGAAATGCATACCCCATGAAGGAGAGAATACGGTACTATCTAAGGATGTAACAAGGGGTTATTTGAATTCTTTCTTTCCCTCCTGTTTTTTATGGAAAGAGTTTTTACTGTCGCTGGTATCCTAATTAATTAAACAGAGGAAAATCATCAGCTAACATTGCCTTATATTTACTAGTATTGCAACAACCAAGAATGCTAAGATAAATGCATGATCTTAATGCATGATATCCCTTTCCTTTAAGAAAATCTAGAAAACTCATAGGAAGGAATCAGGAAAAACAAGGAAAAAGAACGCAGACATTGCTGACCTTGACTTGTATACCATTTGACATTACAATCAAGAGAATTTGAGATCTGAAAGATAATGTCACAATATTATGAAAACTAAAGTGAGTAAGATTTGCTGATAACCTAAGTGTGTAAGATCTACTGATAACCTAACTGATACTGATAACTTGAGTTTAGGATGTATTATAAGCATTTATAGCTTTTTGATTGTATCTTGTGATTTTTGTGTAATTTTGTCACTCTTTAAATTTTCATTGAACATTTACCTTCTGTGCTGTTTAGCATACAAACAAAACCTGAACCTTAAAGGGATTGCCCATTATTTTCCAACATTTGAAAATGTCATTTATTCGTACCTTCTGAATAGTGCAAACATGTTTAAAAGTCAGAAATCCACATAATTCTGTTAAAATGAGTTTATTCTACCTGTTTTACTCATATAGGGCCTAAAAAATTGTTGACTTGGCCTTTGTGACCGACCCAAAATTTTGCAAAATTTAGGGTCGCTTTTTTATTTTATTTTATTTTTTGGTGAACTTTTGCTTAACTCAACAGTGCATTTTGTAAAAATATCATGATATTTGGGTCAGATTTACAACAATATTCACAGAATGTTATATATTTTAATGGAACAAGCATATATCTTGAATAATTAAAGCACAAAATGATGAAAATATTTATATAAAC
>JXSR01S075009.1:139194-150190 GCA_000969725.1 Ophiothrix spiculata | reverse complement strand
CTTTAGTGCCCAATGATTCATAAATAATTTAGTTCAAATTTTTACTATTTTAAAGGAATCATTGTTGATTCAATTTGTTTATAAAAAATATTTAAAAAAATTACATCTTTTCCAGAAATCAATCAGGAAGTAGTTTGATAACAATCAAAATCGCCAGAAATATAAAATTAAGCACAACAAAAAGCGATTCTAGTATCAATATGGCAGGGCGGTGTAATTCAGTGCATATAGCATTACACCAGCTTATTATCATTGAATTCACTGAATCTAGTATTAATCAACTCTTTTGATTCACAACTTTACAAAAATAACACACTGCCAAGTTTACTATTCATGAATTCTATGTCAATTGCCGTCATATTCAAACAACGATTCCGTCATAAGCAGATAACATATGAATAATTCTATCTGCAGAAGTCATACGCTATCAGTTAACCAGGCGGTGTTAAACAACATAATATTCACATTTTATTTCAAACGCTTTATCCTGATATTTTAGGCGGATTGAAATTTGACTCATCCAGCCTCGTGATCGCAGTTGGTAGGAGAAACCAGGAGAAAAGAGTTTTTTGTATTCATTTAATTCAATTGTCTACGGTACACTAATCTCGCATTCAAATTTTTGTAATATAACAAAAATAGAGATTGATAAGTGCGAATATGATGATTTTTGATCGTTAAGTGATAATGCATGTTGCAAAAACACCCCCACTCAACTAAATCATAAGTGAAAGAATGGTTAAGTGTCCACCCAAAATAACTTGAAATGCTTAATGAGATAAATACAGTACTGTAAAGCAATATTCACCCTTTTGTTTCCCTTTATCGCGGATGTTTGATCAACATTGAAATTCATTACTAACTACAGGGTGTCCAAAAATTCACTACACTTTTTTAAATGCTTATAACTTTAAAACCGAGATTCGCATGGCCACTATAAACATTTGTATTGATATAGGAGACTTGTAGAATTATTTTGGTACCAAACATAATGCAATTAGTAATCTTTTAGGAAAGGAAGAAAGTTTGAAAGGGCCATGGTCTCCCAATCTTAGTTGGTAGTTCGAATCCGGTCAGAACTTAACATTCGGCTTCATTCAGTGTTTCATTTGATGTAGGCTATATTGCAGATCCATTGATTTGGGTTCTAATGCATTGTGGGAATGAAAAGGACTCAACATTTGCTGAAATGTGAGCCCTTTTAAATCCCACAATGAATCAGAATCCAATAATCAATGGATCTGCAATATGGCTTTTGGAAATCTATCCAAGCTCGTAGCCAGGATTTTTCAAAGGGGGTGGCGGATTTTCAAAAAAGTGGACTTTTTGGAGGAAAAATTTTCTGCCAAGCAAAAATAAAAAAAGAAGAAGGTTTTCAGTAGTTTTACAAGCATTTTATGTAATACTTTATTAAGAAACGACATATATTTACGTGTTTTGGTGCTTTATAGGTGTTTTTTGGTGGACATTTAGGGAATTTGTGTGGACTTTTGGGGGGCTTTGACCAAAAAGGGGGGACCCTTGTCTCCCTCTGGCTACGGGCCTGAATCTATCCTAGTAAACCTGGAAGAGTGGTGTACAAAAAGCAACATATAAAAATACTCAATAAAAGCTGTACTGTAGTTGCATTTTTTTAATTTGAAAAGTTCAAGGCAACTTTAAGCTTTATTACATCTTGTTGTTCAGATGTGCTTTACGTGTTATCCATATTAGTTATGTAAACTTGGTTTCTGATGCATGAATTATGGAAATTGAACTGACAAATATCTTACTGTAATGGAAATTTGATTCAGTTATCATCTAAAAAGAGAATACGCAAGGGCACCATCTAATATTCTAAAAGCATATATCTTCAACAAAACAACTTACATACTGGCGTTACTCTTTCAGTATATACCAACACTGTATATCGTTTAGATGCATACAGTGCTGTATTTGAAAGATTTTTGAAAATGGACATTATACAAATACAACATGGTTTGAGGGGAAGTATCACAAAATACTGTTCCCGAGGTGTTGGATGATCCAGATTTCCTCCCGAGGCGCAGCCGATGGAGGAAGTCTCCATCATCCAACACCGAAGGACAGTATTTTGCAATACTTCAGAAATAATAATAATAATAATAATAATAATAATAATAATGGGATTTTTATAGCGCCTTTTACTATGTATGCAAAGCGCTGTTGCCAATTATTATTATGCTGCCATCAGGAAACCGTCACAATCATTTCGCTTCAACTAGGCTGGCTGCATGGCCGATGCGCACACCCTATCTGCACTTAGATTGTAATGTTCCCCATAACAGCTCCCCAATATCGCTCGGGTCGACGAAACAATTGAGATTAAATGCCTTGCCCAAGGACATAACCCGTTGGCCGCAGCGGGGCTCGAACTCGCTACCCACTGATTCGGAGTCCCGCGCCGTTCCACTAGACCACACAAGCTCTCATAAACCATGTTGTATGTTTTACTACACCTCAAAAAAGTCAAAATATAACTTTAAAATAAATCAAAAATCAACAAATTCAATACTTTGCCTTGAGCCATATGGTAGTACTATGCGGAAGTTTTTACTACTTTCCCCGCGTGTGTGTAAAACAAACAGGCGCAACGCGTAAACGCATACCCACGCGGGTGTACTTGAGAGTTAACGCACACGCGGGAAAGTAGCCAAAAATACTTTTTGCGCGTCTCCGCTATTAAACCAATAAAAAGACTGTATTAACTTATTAAATATTCAAGAGGTGTAGTAAATCTTAATATTTTTCAACCAAATTAGGTGTTGGCATTTATAAGGATCCATACAAGATATACAAGTCGTCATGTGAGTGCAAGAAAGTCGTATCTATAATAGCTGTCATTTGTCATAAATTTGAATGGCACACACTGAGGAATGTCCAATCTTGGGTCAGTGGCTCTTGAAATGGTTTCTTCAGGTGACGGTGTCACCTGAAGAACCATTTCAAGAGCCACTGACATATGGGAGAGAAATTTTGAGTGATTTTTCACATTAAAGTGATAAGGTGTTTAATAAATATAACATAAGGCAGCCATTGCAGATATGACTTTCTTGCACTCACATGACCAAGTGAGATTCATAATCATTTGCAATTTCTGTTTATACCCTTCACAGCTTGCTGTTGAACTTGGCAAGTTCTTGTAAAGTGTTAGAAAATAGAAAATAAAATTTGCATAAAATGATTTAATGTTTGTCTACCCAGTTTTCTCCATACCCAACTAGAATTTGTCCATTTTCCTCCAAAGAAATTCCTATGACAAGAAAAATTTACTGAATAAGCATAAAGACTGAGGTGTTTTATGTGGTGTCAGACAAACTGAAAGGAGGCAGTTTCTTCCAAAGAAATTCTTGTGCTGTGACCAATTATGCAAAAAAAGTTGTTTGGTTGTCCTCCACCTGCCCCTATTTTTCTAAACTGGAAAACGTTTTTACTGTACAAAAAAGTATACTGCGCCTAATTTTCAGATTTCCAAGAAAGTTTTGTTTTTTTCTTTGAGAATTTTGATCTTTTGAAAATATTTGTTAAGTTGTTGTTTTCATTTTGTTTACATTTTAATAATGTTTTTAAACTTGTGTAGCTTTGACTTACATTTAAAAAAAATCTATAAAAAAACAACCTAAGCCCGCCCGCACTTGCTCAAAAAAAGTTGTGGAGGACAACCAAACAATTTATTTTTTTGGCCTTAAAGCAATACTCTAAAGTGTTAAAAATGAAGCAGAGCCTGTCACCTATGACTTTTGTTTTTTGGGCTTATTGGGTCTGTTTTGGTAGATATGAATACCCTCCAAACGATTTGGCTCAAAGATGCTTATTTTTTATGTTATGGCCATTTGTTGAATTAAATTCGGGATCCCAAATTTAATCCCACATATACTAATATAGGAAAGCATGTGCTTTTTATCCATTTATTGGTGGCAAAACTGTTTTTTTTCACAAAATACACTTGAAAATGCTTTTAGATAACATTGTAGTCACATTCCTCCATTTTATGCTGTTTTGACTATAAACCATTTTTGATCAAAATCTTATAGTATTGCCTTAAATTTACTGACTAAAGCTGAATTGAGACTCAACGCCAACTCAAACGCACTAAGCATGTGTAGTTGGGATTTTTGTACAATTCTGATAGATCAATATCAAAATGCAACACCTCTTGCATTGACGGAAACTAAGATTAGAAAAGCTGAATTTCCAATTGTGTTTTCATGTTGTCGGTTGCCTCAGTCCGTTTGTGTTTTGAGTGCTAGTTCATTTTCAGTGAAAATTATTGGTCTCACATCGCACTGCGTTGTAAGTATGAATATCAGCTTAAACAATAGGTGTTCAAATTGACATAAAATTCAGAAACTTGATCAGTTATGCTGGCCCTTCCAGGTCGGATCACGTGACATCTCCGGTTCACCAATAGATCAGTTGGCATCGAATACCGGTGGATGCTGGACGCATGCCACCACAGTGCAAAACTTAAGTCATTTCATTTGGAACTTACGCTGCTAGTGTAGTTTTGTAGCTTTATCGCTGGGTAATATATATTTTTTCAAAAACTTGTCTCTTCTGGTGTTCATAGCAGCAAAACTACACATTGCTGAGATGATCGATATATACAGAGTTGTCAAGTTGATTGGCGACGAAAAATTCTGTAGCGTATTTGAATACCTTCCTTGCAACAACGAAAATATTCATGAAAACGTATGAATTAAATACTAAATGTTCTCAATTTAACAAATAGGCTTACTGTTAGGCTAAAAGCCCGGGATAAACACTTTGAAACTGTGTCCAACACCGCTGATATCAGCTCACTCGTGTCAGACACCGCATCTGTGCTAGGCCACCTTAACTATGAGAAAATATATGGCAACTGGCCTTTTTTAGAACTCATGATTCAAAGTATTCATCGCTGTGACAGATTTGCATATCTAATGACGTTGAACTACCACAGTGTAAATTAACTAACCGCATCATTATGAGCTCTTTGTCGTAATAATCTTATGCAACTGCTTCTATCTATATAGCCACACACTGAATTATATGTAGCAAAGTGTTAAATTGGCCCTGACCGGCTTTGTAATTAAATAACGCCGAATCTGTCAAGGTAATTGACTAAAAATAGCTGCCTTAATATCAGCTAAAATTTCCCCTGTATTGTTGATTCCCAAGGTTTTTATGTATATATAGTATTACGACCAGAAATAAATAAAGTATGAATATTTACTAGTATATTTTACATAAGAATTGCCATTCACTAACAAATTGATTTAAAGCAATAGTATAAGATCTTACCAACAGAGTACCTAATCTTATCTTACCCCCATCACCAGTGACTTTGAATTTTTGGCTGGCTGGTTTGTTTTTTTAGTATCGATACCCTCTAAATGATTTTACCTAAAGGTGCGCTTGTAATGATGATTTGTTGACTTTTATTTGAGATGCCAAATTTAATTTCAGTTGTATCAGTAATTTCAGTTAGTATCCAGTGCATGTATGCAATCTTCATTTCAAATTGTTTTAACTCAAAACTATTTTGACCAAATCTTATGATACTGCTTTAAAATAACTATTTTCGACCAAATCTTTTAATATTGCTTAAATTAGCAAAAACAGGAGCCATGCATTGACTACTTTACGCAAACGCCTTCATTCACCCACCTATTCATCAAATTTCTAACAGAAATTGCAAATTTTCCATCTTCTAATGTCATCATTAGTGGCTTTCAAATTGTGCATCATGCACAAGGGTAGGACCTATTCTTAGCATTCAGATGCAGAGAAACGTGCACAAATAAATGAACAAATGACTTGACATCACAATAGCAGTTGCATGCTCACCGATTACGAATAGAGCAATAATAACTAGCGGTAGTTGATAGACTTAAATTTGGGTGTGGCTTTTTGTAACATTATATGATATTGTGAGGAAATCCTTAGAAATAATCTATAAAAAATATATTTTCTTTTTGAAATTGCATGATCATATTTTTCAATGAAAACATAGATATTCTTGGAATATTTAGAATTGAAGGAAATCAGCAGTTTCTAGTCTAGACATTGAATTAACATTCAGTCATTATATTACATATTTGCAAACTCAGGTTGGTTGAAGGGACAATTCATGATCCACATTTCATCCCCAAGGTCACCTTTATCAAAATTCAAATTTCTTGACTGATAATATATATATTACAAATCCAAAACAGTTCCCACAAAATGTGTAAGTGTTCTTAAAAGAAGAGAAAGACAATCATTTTCTAATTGCTGTAGAAGACCCGACAGTAATTACAACACAGTAGCCCATGGAGATTTCTTTTCTAAGAGTTTTGAAAAGCTTGTTGCTGGAAAATGTATGATCTGAATCAAGTGAAGTTTTTAGCATGCATTTATTTCGTGTTCATCTATCTATATATAGGCAGAAAAAGGTGAGGTTTTAATCACATTAGAATCATAAATTGCATATGAAATTCTATATCTAATGTCTTAAAAATGTACATCTAATATCTTGAAATCAATAAATATGAAATCAAAAATACTGTATATCTTAGTAACAAAACCCTTAAATAGATGTTTCACTAAAATGTATGATAAATCAATCTAAAAGGGAAATGTAAAACTTTACAAATATGCCCCATTATATTAAATGCAAAAGCACTCAACTTTTCTGGATTGCACATCGTTTTTTTTTTATTGGTCAGCATTTAAAAAAAACTGAGCCAAATATTTTGTAGGTGTTGGGTAGGTTAAAGTCTTGAAAATTGGGACCGTTATTGTTTATAAGATTTTTATGACCATATGAGAGCTTTTGTGAAAAAAAAAGTCTTGGTTCAGAAATTATTGGAATTCTCACCAGCAAGGCAAAAGACTTTTCGGGCAATCCATTGCCATGGCAACACAACATGTTATCCATAAACCCCCTCATAGAGTTGTAAACCCATTTATGAAAGTTAAAATATCACTTTATATTTGCAAATGCATTAGATTTTGATTCAAAGTTCTCCATTTTTCTATAGCCCAATTTTAAGTTAATTGACTTTTGACCTCTAGCAACTGGGCATGGTCACCCAAAACATACTAGTGGTCATGCGCCGTAAATTGGGTTCTTTTTGGTAACACACAGAAAATGGGCAAAACCAGGAGTTTTCACTTTGCGTTACTTAAACTTTATAACTATTCACATTAAGATAGGACAAGTATATATATTCTTAAAAGGTAGAAAGGAAGGGATCATCCTATTATAGTTTCAAGGTCATTGTACAGGGTGTGCAGAAAATATACAGGGCGCAACATAAGAAATAATTCAAATATACATATTATTTTTTTCAGATGCCATTTTTGTAACCAAGAACTTGCTTAGTATTCAATATAGCTACATACATCACAAGTATCACCAAATATCTTCCAACTAATCTCTTTTTTTAGTTTTTCATTAATTATCCAATCGCTTATTCAGGGTGTAACACTTAAAACAAATAATGAGCCCATATGACCCCTATATGTCACATGTCAACCCACTAGAGGTGTATCCTAGTACCCGAGTCTTATGAAAAATTCATGAATGTATGTGGAAATAGTGACATATTTTCCAACCACTTGTACCTATCTTGACCATAGAGGTTTTTTGACACCAGATGACCCAGATCATGTTCAACTCCATTTATTTTAATGTCACATGTGTACCCTTACCATGATATCATTGTGTCCAAATCATATGAAAATGTATGCAAGTATGTGGGAATAGCGACTATTTATGTGATTCACTGGCACCGCATCCTGCACCGCTTTGATTGATTAACACATTAACTAATCCCAATTAAAAAACAAATTAGCTAAACACATACAGTTTTCATTTTATCAAAATATATTTATTCCCTTCTCATATGATACCAAATTTACTTAAATTAAGGGAATTACGACATGAAAAACAAAGTGCAGTAAGGGAATGTACGTGTTATTGCACCGCTTTATTAGGTTTTCCAATATATAACGCATGACCTAATACGGAAAACAAACATATTTGAAAAGTACCACTTCCCATCCTCCATGATTTATTAGTCGTGTTTGTTCTTTAAAATGAGCAAATGGTTTTTATGACTGGTATATCATTGCGGTATGATAAAATGCAGCATGTGCCTCCATCTGATTGTGACCCTCTATGCCCAATCATCTCAAGAATCTTGATTGTATTCGTATTGATTGCCACATCCCGTGTCATTGTAATATCACAAAAGATAGCTGATTCAATCACGACAATGACCACGTCAAGGTAAAGGGCTTTTTTGTGCGTCATCATACTGTCCTCAGCTACAGATGAAATATTTTACCTGAGTTCAAATGTCTTGTTTAATAACTTGTAAAGCAGATTTTTGTAGCTTTGCATTTTTGTTAATTGTAATTCCTTTTCATTGCATCCACCAGTCCATGTAAGCCATTGTGTGGTCTATATTCATATTAATAAAACATCTAGACAAAACAATTTGAAAATTTTGTAAACCAATCAACTGCAATTACTTTGAATTCGTGTTTTGTGATCGTCTTTTAGTTATCAGTAGAAAATAAATTTGTTTATGAGACAAACTATTCACCTGAATGTTACATTATCTCCAAACAATGAATAAGCTGGGGCTACTTCTGATAATCAAAATTGTAGAATATATCAGGCATTTACAAATTATTATTTGTATAAGATGAATACGTGGATTTAGGGTTTCCAACAGGAAGTCAATCTGTACCGTAATTTTAGCCCAAACTCAGTTTTGCCTGTAAAACTAAAAAGCCGTGACATTAGCTCCTGCAATCCATATACATGACAGCGGGTAATTTGTATTGTTGTTTGGGATGGATGGTAGTGCACATCCATTTTCACGCCTATTTGGGTACATCATTATGCTTTATCAGTGCATTGTGGGATTAAATTTCGGGCTGAATTAATTTCCGGTTGGGAAACCCAAAATCTGCGTATTCAAACAATCATTCCTGGTCAGTTGACTGATGATTGAAATGAGGTATAAATACCAGATTTCAAAATGAGGTATAAATACCAGATGTCAAAAGCTCAAGCAGATATCAAAAGACTACAACTTACTACAAAAAATGAATACATTACTAGTTTTAGCAAGGGATGTATGTTTTTAGGCCTTTGTCCTACATTGACTGACTAACTACCGACCGATGTTGTAGGCACGGCAAACACATCATGTTTACACTTCGCAGCAAAACAATGGACTAGGGTATCAGCGTCAGCATAAGATTACAATTAGTTAACAAAAACTGAAACTATAAAACTCAGTGTGCTGAACTTTTCTTTGTTTAAAACTTATAATTTTGTACACACAAGATTTGAACTGACCTAGTGTATCTCAAAGATTCTATGATGTAAACGTGGCAGCTATTAATTTTGATACTGACCTGCCAGATTTGACTTCCTTGTATTGATTATCAGTACTGATTCTTGAGCAAGAAGATGGATGATGACATCACAATGTCATCATAAATCAATTACGCTGAATGATAAGTGAGCTTTATTTATGAAGTTATTTTTTCCTTTTGATGTAAGATCAAATTGTCGTTTCCTATATTTACTGTGATGTTTTTATTATATCTCATATTTTTATATTCATAAAAGTTATTGTCTGACAGGATTCTACCTCAACAGTTATTTTGACCTTACCTCACACAACATGCAAGGAGATGGCTCATGGTGAAATTTTAGTCCATATTGAGGCTAGGATTAAGGAGTCATCATCGTGACTTCAAAATGCCTCGGGATGACCTTGGGTCAACTTTCCTAGCTATATCAAGATTTGACCTCGTTTAGTTTCGTTCCATGTTTATTCGGCAAACGACAAATAAACAACAAATAGAACAGTAAATATACATAGAATATCATTTATACAAAACTATACAACCTAAACACCAAACTGCCAAGTGCCAGGATAACCCATAAAGTCTGCCGCAAGTGCCAACTTATTTCCAATGGGGTCCTACAAAATAACAGAAAAAGTGACAACCTCAAAGTGACATTTGACCTTGATTAGCCTTATCTTGATTAACCTTTCCCAGCATGCAGAGGGTGGACTATGTACTGTAATTGTTCAATTTGTGCAAGAATGGTTCATGTTGGGCAAGCATTTGATTAAGTTAATTATGAGCTAGAAACTAAAAATGTCCTGGGATGACTTCATGTAAACTTTCCTTCCAGTTTCAAGATTTGGCCTCATGATGACCTTTGACCTTAACCTTTCGTGACCTGTACCCTGCTTCCCCTGAAAAACACTAACACATTAGTGCATAAGGGAAGGGCCCACAAGGACCATGGGAAAACGCAACATGAACCAATAAAGCTGTTTTATGTATTGTCGTGATAGGGGGTAGCTCATGTTTCGTTGCAACAAAAATTCAAATCGCTGCAGTAATTTTTCAGATAATTTGCATAAATTGGTACAATGATGGTGCTGTTCAAATTTTCCCCAAATTTTTACTAATCACACCAATTAATGTAAAGAGAACAAAATGCTAGGTTCAAAGAACATTTTGAGTACTTCATTTACTGCTATATTGTACTGCTATATTGTGTATTTTTATTTGCAAGAAAACGTAAAAAAAAACATTTTGTAAGTATTCATACAGCTTCCAATAATATTGGCCCTATTGGTGGGAAATCCTATTGTACATGGCTTCATGTTTGGAATAGATTTGCTATGACCAATATCGTAGTACAATGCCCCATCATATCTAAAGGTATCTTTAAAAGCGATGTCTTTTCACGTCTTGGATCTGACCTCTTCCCCATTGAGCTCCTCTATGTAATCACGCGCTTGGAATCTTGATTGTATTTATATTGTCAGGAAGAATGACGGTCCAAGCAGCCAAACTGTCTTGCCATTACAAAAGCTGTAAATCAGTGTCATTGTTTGTCAGGGTATTGATGGTGATGACCTCACGTGAAAAATGATAATAGATAGATTTGATTGCAAGGTATGGGGAT
>JXSR01S075009.1:36660-48315 GCA_000969725.1 Ophiothrix spiculata | reverse complement strand
GTTACCAAACAAAACATTGCATTAAAAGAAATCCTGACAATAGAATTTCCTACCACTTTAATGAACTATTTGTAAATATGTTACCAATCATCTGTGAAAAGCACAATAAACAATTCGCTAACATGTCAGGGAAATTTGGAGCAAAAAAACATTTCCGTGCGAGGTCACAAACGTTACCAATCGTTACATGGACTTTATTCAGTATTTTGGCAATTATTTTAATCTTTAAACACCTGCATGTCTTGATCCCAGCAGTGAGCACCATTATCAACAACAAACTCGTTAATATAATGTTTATGCTAGGTTCTGTAGCCATTTAAAAGTGAAATTTTCCAATTTTTCAGTCACAAACGTTACTTTGGAATCACCCACATGTTACTTATTAGGGCAGTCCAAAGTAACGTTTTTGACTGAAAAATTGAAACATTTCACTTTCAAATGGGTACAGAACCTAGCATAAACACTATATCCATAAGTTTGTTATTGATAAATTATGTGCTCACTGGTGGGGTCAAGACATGCAGGTGTTTAAAAATTAAATAAATTGCCAAAATCCTGAATTAAGATTTTGACTTCAAAGTAAAAATTCTCTGACTTGTTTGTGATTGTTTTATTGTGCTTTACACTGATGATTGGTAACATATTTACAAATATTTCATAAAAGGTTTAGGAAATTCTTTCATCAGGATTTCTTCAAATGCATTGTTTGGTTTGATAAGGTTTGTGACATTTTGGTGTAACATTTTGGTAACGTTTGTAACATTTTTGCATGTTGCTTATTTTCATAAATCTGCTTATATTCATAAGTCTGCACTGGGTCGTGTTACATTATGGAGGCTTCGAAATAAGTAGTATGTAGGTTTTACTATATAAATGGTTTCCCTGTACTTCATCATTTACTGGATTGAAATGTGACACAGTTTTTCTAGTAATTACAAGAAAAGTTAAAATAACATCAACGTGACAATAGAGAGACATCTTCAAGATGAGGTATTTGTACTTTTCTATTGTCACATTTGTGATAAGATAATGGAACTTTACAAGAGTTAATGAAATAGCTAAGAGTCATGTGTAAAACAGGGGAGGCACTCACCTTGAAAATGGTTATGGGAATGTGAGGCGCACTCCCTGTTCTCTAAATTTAGGAAATCTTAATTTTGATGCATTAAATTGGCCAAATTTCAGATTAAGAAAACTCATTTGGGGTGAAAGTCAGTTTTAAAAGTAGCATTTTTGATCAAAAATATTTATGCAAAGCCCTAAATTTGGCACTGACCTGTTTTAAATCTACCATTTGCGACCCCTCAAGTCAAACAACCCTACCAAAATGAAAGGTAAGTATCCCCCTCCCCTGGGTATAAACACAATTGTTGTAACGATAATATTAAAACCATTTTAAAGCGCTTTACATAAAGATCTGTAAGTGCTTAAACATTAAACTACATGAAAATAGAAAAACACAAAAACAATATGCCAAACAATCATTGGGTTTTTTTTAATGAAAAGACAAGTTTTCAAGGTTGATTAAAGTTTATTCAGAGTTAGATGTTTGCTTCTCTTTCTTCTAATGTCCTTTTTTCTAGATGTGATAAACATGAATTTGAGTGCAGCATAAAATTAAAATTAACAGTTTGAAAATTATCTTATATGTTTTTGTTCTGTTTATCAAATGCAATTGAAAGCTCTTTGGAATTTTCAACCAGGCCCCAATTTAGGTATTGTAAAGGCCGAACCATAGTCACAAAATTTTCCCTACCAAACATTTGGTCGTGACATCAAAATGAGGAGTGATTCCAAACAAAATAACTTCAACACCGAGTTGAGACCAAATAAAATTTCGCGCTAGATTGCAGATGTCATTAAATTGCCATATACATTGGACCAAATGTTTGTTACCCGTTCATACTTTAAATTCGATGGCAAATATTTAGTGACGTCACGACCAAATGTTTGGTAGGGTCAATTTTGTTTGGAGGCCGACTATGGTTCGGCCTTAAAGGTAATGTTCTGGTGTCATAAAAGGTGCACCTCAATTCCTGCTTCATTTTCTAGATACAATGCATATAACAAAACCCTTACATGAATTATGTGTGTAGAGAATAAGAAATTAACTTACATCTTACGACCTGAATCTTGAGCCTCTGTAGTTTGTCTTTTAAATCCCAAAATGAAGATAAGTTTAAAACTTCTGTGCATAAAAAAGGTGTTCCGAAAGAAATGGTCAGCCAAATCTATTTTGGGGAAAAATCACATAACTTTTCTGATTTTTTTGTAATTTCCAGTAGTTTGTAATTTAAAGACTAGTGGTCATAAATTCTGATACTACTTTTGCCACTAAACCTTTAAACCAGGAATTTCGTCATCCAAAAAGTGAATTAACAGGAGGACAGTCTCACTTGAGGTTTGATGTACTTTGTTATCATGATTGGTCATACAGTTGTATTAAAGATTACTTTTATGGAAGGCTGCTGTAATAACTGCACTATTTCAAATATAAAAGTACAAGACAGGTGACAGATTAGCACAAGAAGATACATTACTTGTTAGTTGTGATTTTATTGATATCATCTCTAGTTTCCTTTTTTCCCCCTTTTTCTCCCAAGTCTTTCTGTTTTCTTGATTCTTTTTCTTATTACTCATCTTTATCTTCTCTTTCCTATACTTTTATCTTCTTCAACATCATCTTTATTCTTTCTCTTTCATAATCTTTTTCTTCTCCATAGCATAGTCATCATTATCTTTTCCCCCTCTTTCTTCTTATTCTTCAATCCCATCTCCTCTATCCCTTTTCTTTGCTTCCTGTTTCATCTTTGCTTCTTTTCTTCTTTATCTTCTCTTCATGGCATTTTTTTTATTCTCTTCCAGTTTGTCTTCATTTACTCCTCCTTATTCTGATTCCTTTTCTTTATTTCATTTTTTCAGATGTAAATTAATATCATTCAAATTCATATATCTATATTTCATATATTACCATATATCTATTAAATAAGAATGTTCAAATGATTATAATATTAAATACCTGATTTTTTTTAAAAAAATTAACACAGAAATACCACTTTTCAGATCTTAGTATTTTCAAATTTTTCATATCTTCAAATGTATATCTTTCAATTTCTTTTCAGGTCATTTGGGATTACTTTCCTAGGATTTTGTGGCTTCAGGATTTTTCAGCAAAAAGTAAGTGACATCGCTGTGAACAAATATTTATTTCATATTATGCTGTGTTGGAAATCCATCCAAATTTTTCTTCTTCTGCCAAAAATTTTACTAATAAACAGGGTATGTTTGAGTAACATTTACAAAATTATTTAGATTTATGTAGTCATTTAACACAAAAATTTTGACATTTGAGTATAATATTCATGATTACAAGGGTGAAATGATTGTAGTCCGCATTTATTATGCACATACCAACAAAAGTATTTTGATAATAAGAGTGAAAATCTTCAGTGAAAATATTGTGCATTTGTGATGAGCCCAACGGCTTAATTGCAATTGTAATTTAGTGTTATTAATTTGTCATTGTAATTACCCCTTCATTTTGTTTAGCATGATGAGTCACTGACTCATTCATAACTGTAATATAGGTTGTAATTTGCAAATGTACACTAATAAATTAATGAACACTTATACATATATAGGGTGTGTCAAAATTGTAAATATTGTCATGAGTTCAGTATACTGTAACATTTCTAGGGGTATTTTTATTTTATTTGTTGTTTCTTGATGTTAACAACCATGCTAGCACTATACACACTTGAAAAACAACCTTTTTGAATCCAATAGCTTCATTTTATAATAAGCAATCAAATGTAGTTTAGCTGCTTAATTTTTTACAGAGATAAGTTTTTGAGCCAGGATCAAGATTCAAAGTGTTAATGTATATATGGGAATCTAATGCAGCATGTGTCTATTGGAAACAAAATAAATAATTGAATTCTGAAGAAGATGCAAAATAGAAAATCGTCGGCCTCATCACATACCGGTCTATTTCTAAAGTGATCTATTTGCATATGTTTTCACATACTGATCTATAACTTTAGTCTCATATAATAATTGTTGGTAAGGTAATAAATCAAATCTTTTGAGCAAATTTAAAGCTTAAAAGTGTGCTTTTTATAATAGTACCATAAAGGAATTATAGGTCAGAGATCAAGTAAAACTGATATGGTAATATAGATCGGTATGTGATGTGCTTTTTACCGATTTTGAAATAGATCGGTATGTGCTGCGACTGACGAAATGATATTATCCAACATATACCAGCCTGGGATATTATCGAAGAAACATAAATTCCTCTGGAGCAATCAAATTTTTTTTTTGGTGAAAATCATTTTATATGTAAGCCAACAACAAATTTATTTAATTTTTCCAAAATTACATCTATTCCTACTCAGCAGAAAGTATGCAATACCTTTAACCTACATTATTCTTAGACTGCAAAGTGCAATAACACAGATACTATTAAAACCTGTCAATTATAGTTTGGCAAATTGTGTCTTTATTTCGTTTCAATAATTACATTTTTCACTGTACTTTTGTTTTCTCTCATGAAACGATGCTATGAAACACTTAGCAAATTCTGAATTTAGTTCACTCTTATGGTATTGAAAGAAATACTGGATTGCTTGTTTGTATGTCCTAGTTTTGGTTTCTTTTTATTGGAACATACTTGTAATTAATTGTGGCATTTAAATGTCTTTCTGTATCAAGGAAGATGATTGGAAAGCAACACTGTGTCTGCCATTGCCAAGGTGAAGTGTACTTTGTGTTCACCTATATTTGCGTCGTTGAATTTGATCCTTCCAATGAAAGTTAGATACAGAAAGTACCAACTGGCATGAAGATCCGTCAAATAAGACGCAGTGGAATGGCTTTCCATCTGACTGTTATGGTTATTCACTTGAATAAGGGTTACGATTATGGTTAGGAAAATGGCTAGGGTAAAAAATAATGTGACAACTGGCACCATAAATATCTGTTTGTACTTTAAATATTCAAGTTAATGCAACGGTTTTGGATGTGTGTGATTAAAGTTTAAGAGTCAGAAGGGTTTAAGTCTGGTTAAGTTATTGACGTCTGGTAGACCAGTTGAAATATCTTTCCTGTTTTTTAAAATGATATCTCTGGCATCTTAATCTTGACAAAGATATTCATGAAGATAACTTTAATTATACTGAGTTTTGTGTCTATGAAAAAACATAATCATAAAAGACCAAGTTCATCAAGAAGGATAATATTTAAAGCTTGTTGACCATGATTCTCAAATTCAAACTATAATGGATATCCAGTATTGGAGTTAAGGAGCACATAAAGCTGTTGTTGACATGTTATAGAATCATGATGAGAGACAACATTTGTCACAATGTCTCCACTGGCTGATTCAACAGATGGTATCGGTCACAACACTCAATATGCTAATACACCAATGCTTCTTTACAACATCAAACATTTTAAAGTGTTTAACTAACAAGATGGACAGTCAGTTGAGTAAAAAAAAAATGGTAGTAATTTATTCAACATAACACCATGTTTTCCCATAAGCAAATGTGAACTTATTTGTAAAGAAATACATAAGAATTTATAAACTTGCTGGTCTAAACATTGTATGACTTTTTTTTTTTTTTAGTTTTTAAACAATTTTAACAAATGAAGATGAATTTTAAAAAGGGAAAAACAGTTGGTATAAGTACTTGAGTGTCGGTCACTCATTTAAATCATTAGACTATTCTACTTTGGTAGTTTTGCCGTGTCCACCAGCTTTTCTCTAAACCGAGCTTGTTCAGTAGTCAGATGGACTATGGCATTGGTAATCATGCCGTATTCCATGTGATACCTGCGTTTGCATGGTACAATTACTGCAGTGTTCAAGTATTCAAAATTGTGACTCTCAATGTCCAATTAATGTTAAGTGTTTGAGATCCTTTACCATGTTTACTATGAGATCATGTCTTATAAACTGTTTAAGATTGTCAAATTTCCAGACTTACTATTTGTCAAACCATTTCAACAAACTAGAAATTCTATATTTTGAAGGAAAATTATTAGCAATAGCATATTGCTATCCCACCAATTGTTTATAAGAATTAAGCAAGCTACAACCATGGATAATCATAAGTTGTGTATTTCAGGCTATTTCTCTCATTATCATTCATCTTTATGAAAATTGAATGATCATTTTCTAAGAAAATTGTATGTTCAGGTTTAACCCTTTACAAAATCATCTCTTTCCCGACCCCCGTCAAATAATGTTGAGAGGTATGACAAGAGATTTGATAACATAGTGCGCGGTATCTATCAACATTGTACTACGGGGAGCAAATTTAAACATGACCATCAAATTGTCCCAACACATATTTTTGTGATTGTAGCCTTATGACAGAACAACTTTTAGAAACAAGAAATATACATCACAGCCACCCTGTTATAACTGCATTGAAAGCAATTAACCATGGTCATTATGGATTGTAATTAAAATGCTTTGTTGACTGGGCGTCCCAGATCAATTATTGGGCTCGTAAACGGACCATTGATTAATTGATCATGTGATTTGAGATACCAGGCTTACCAACTGTTGAATATTGTGTGAGCAAGTAGTCTTTTGGTATGATGCGAGTGAAATTCAAAATTATGATGAAAAATGCTGAATTTGGATACTTTAGTTTTATATGTATACGGGACGTATACAACAAAACTGGTCTTTTTTGAAGATTAAGATCTGTAAACATTGTCCAGACCAAGTTCACTTTAGGTTCCATTAAATATGCTTAAAGCAATTCAATAAAATTTGGATCAAATTTGATTTGAGTTAAAACGGTTTGAATTAAAGAACTAACTGAGATCATCCACATGCATATTTTTCTCTATAATTTATTTCTCATAAAGCAAATGCACAAAAGGACACATGCACTTTCCTATACTATTACATGTGGAATTAAATTCAGGATCCTGAATTTAATTAAACAAATTGCCATAACTGATAATTGAGTAAGTAAGTAAGTATGCAACTTTATTGAGACAAACCATTTGAGAGATATCAATATCTACCAAAAACCAATCATTCAAAAAAAATCAAAAGTCATGGGTGATAACAGGGGATCACCCTGTTGGTAGGATCTTACAGTATTGCTTGAAGGACTATCGCGGTGAGAAGTTCCTAACCGTAGATTTTGTGTATTTTTTGTCAGTCAATAGATAAGAGTCTAAACTTCAAAATTCAACAATAAAAAATGGGGGTCACCGACCATCTAAGAGCGCTATGACGTCATATATTATGACATCATTTTCCTTTTAATGGGCAATAACTTGAAGACTTGGACGTTAGATTACTTGATGTAATTAACTTTTTTATCTGTTCAATATAATACAACCGAATTTCGACATTTCCGGTGATGAAAATTGTTTTTTAAATTTTACCCCATGTAATTTCATCTTACCCCATATTTTTTTTCTCGATTTGACATCCGCTTGACATCATTTACAATTGACCAGCCAGATATATTTTTCTTGATTTGATATCCACTTGACATTCACAATTGACGAGCCAAATATTTAAAAATTCTACAGGTAGTAAATATGTGAAAAATCAGCATTTTGTAGTATAGGAAAACACATGTAAAAAGTTTGGTCACTGAATGCTCGTTGAGTCCGGAGCACTTGGCACTATTTCGCGGTATTTTTTGTGTTGTTCGGCATTGAGACAATGCGTACATAACAAATGTGCACGTTGCGTTTTATGTAAATCTTTGCATCACAGACCAACAAATTCTGTAACACCGCCCTCTAAATTAACAACATGAAGAGTTGTGTTAGAGCTAGAGTTAGATTTAGGATTATGGTCAATTTTAGTGATAGAGTTTTCTGACGTCATTGTTCTAGGCCAAATTTGAGGACTTCTTTTGAAAGAAATTATATAACTTACAATAAAATTTATGAAACAAGGATGATAAAACAAGGTCATATAAGGAACAAACAAATATTTGGATGGAGAGAAAATTGAAAAATATAATTAAAAATGATTATAATGTTAACATTATTAAGAAGTCTTTGATATACAAAAGGAAAACTAGACTAGAAAAATATATTCTTTTGTTGATGAGAAAGGTCAGAAAGAATTGTGATTGTTTTCTCAATCCAGTTTACTCTGCTGTGTTATAAAATGGAGCAAGGTATCTAAATATGCAGGGGAGGGGTTTAAATATTTGTATTCATTGGTATTATGCTTGAGTGTGGTCCCGAAAATAATTGACCTAAACTCAGATTTTGGAGGTAATTCCAAACACCATCCTGGTTTTGACAACTTTACTATATGCCTAACTCTGATTTTTCAAATTCAACAAAAGTTATCCTTTTATCAGTGGTATAAATTTTGAATGTTGTACAATGTGAGTAAAATCATAACCTTATCACACAATTTTGTTGTTACTCGTAGACTGTATGTCCCTGTCTCTTCATGTATGGTACCCTTACGAAAGTGTAACCATAAAAAAGCCGTAACACACTCGTTTTCAGCTCGTATGTGAACGTAATATGCATGTTTTTGCTAATTTGACACAAACTGAGCTCGTATGAGCCCAGTTACGTAACAGCGCGTAATTAAATTGTAAGCCTTAAACATGTTTTCATAATTTCGAGTAAAAGTAATCAAGCTCACATTTTTTGCTTGTTAAAAAAAATGAGCAAATTAATACAAGCTTGTACTTGTTTATATGTTCATAAATTTACAAGCTTATAAATTTTATGAACTCAGAAAATCATGCGTTTGGTAAATACATACACATAAATTACGAGCTCATAAAATTAAGAACTCTAACATTTAGCATGTTACAAGCTTGGAAATTTTTTAAGGTCGGAGATGCTTGGAAATATTGTACTTTGAAAATGTTGTTATAAATATATTTACGAGCTCGATTTTCAATGCTTAAAAATAAACTTTAGAAACATCAAACGGGCAAGCTTTATGGTTCTGCAAAATAAAAATGAAAACATATATATTTACTTGAAACTTTCTAAATTTTCAGCAAATAAGTGGATATTAGGCCTGGGACTTTTCGGGAAATTAGCTACCCGGGTACCCGATTTATTATTCGGTCGGGTACCCGGACCCGACCATATTGATAATTGAGCATTTACAATATTAGAACGAGAAGTTTGACGGGTCCACTACGACTATATGATGTTTCAATTACACCAAAAAGTTTGATTTATCATGTTTTCTTCGATCAGATGATAATTTTGTCATAAATTGTTGAACACAACATTTTTTGATCAAAATTCTATGATTAAATTGTCCAGTTCTGGTAATCGGTCAGCAGATTTTGTACCCGGGTAAGCTCATGATGGGCGGGTACCCAGATTTTAGTCCCAGGCTTAGTGGATATACACTCTCGGTCAAAAGTGTTTGCGCACAAAACCTTTAACCAGCCATATCTCAAGAACCATCCATCATTTGCATCATATTTTTTCAGATTTATATTTTACAAACAAAGATCTAAAAAACTCAACAAGAATTGCATATACCGCATTTGAAAATATGGCGTGCTAAATATTCTGTATACTTTCTTCTGCACATAAAAACGGAGTTTAAATACATAACTGCACATTTGTTGGAAAACTTATAACCTGAAAATGTTCTTTACGGTTACACGGTGATAACGAGCATTGAATAATAAACTACATAGGTACATATCAAAAAATGTGTGTGTTGTATTTTTAAATGGTCCAGGAAATCGGCCATTTTTATGGTTATGGAAGATCGAATATGTATTTATTTATTTAGAACATTCGGCTGAAAGCCAGGCTAATCCCAATAGTGCAAAATGCATTAAATTCAAGGGACGCCTCCGTGGTGTGAAAGAGAGAATAATGGAAAGAATTTTCGATTTTAGATGTAGGAGGAAACCAAAGTGCTCGGCGAAAACCTGCGAGGACGAGCATGGATCGAGAACCAAAGTCACGTACAACCTAGATCAGACCGGGAATCGAACCCGGGCTGCAGCGGTGAAAGGCCAGGTCAGAACGGCTGCGCCAACCCGTCCTCCCCTATATCAAATATCAAAGGAAACATATATTATTTATATTGGATACGTTAGGCACCTATAAAAAACACGGGTTTTTTTTCAGAGTCTTGGTCATTTGATATAATAATAACGTTTTTGCCCGTATTTAAGGGTTCGCAAACACTTTTGACCGGGAGTGTACATTACATGAAAACAGCATAGCTCATTTTCTTCCACCTCAGGCCACAAACTTATTGAGCGTACCTCGTAAAATGTGGAAGGGAAAATCCCTAACAGCTATTAGAAAATAGCAAATAGGAGTTATGACATTATTAAAGTATGTTGCATTATTAAAATCAATACGAAGTGGAAGTTTTGTGATTATACTTGAACCAATTAAGGTGAACTGGGGAACTAGAAATATTCATTATACCTGCAATCCTGGGGAGGGTACTCATATTGACATGGTATTGTACCTGCCTGTTGGGGTGGTTTTTCGTAGATTTTGGTGTTGCGATGGGGTGGTTTTCATTGCAGATGAATGATTCCAATTTGCAAAAATTGGTAGTGTTTGATGATTTTTTTCTCAAAAACAAGCACCCTATTTGAGAAAGTAAAATTTGCAAACCTTATACTGAAATGAGAGTTCTATATCTCAACACTGTGAAATATGTACATTGTGCAATACATTATGTATCGTTTGTGGTGTTTTGTTGATATTTAAGAAGTACATCAACAAAATGATGTCTTTGAATTGTTTAATGGATGGATATTTGTTTTATCATCCAAATTTTTGAATTGTAGCTTCCATGGTTAAATGGGTTTTTTTATTAGTGTGCTGTATCCTTGGGTGAAAAAAAATTGAAAGCTACAAGAAAGCCTTCGATTCCATCAGAAGAAATGTCATGTATTCAATTCTACGCCATTACGGAATACCAGAAGTCATAGTGCAAGCCATTAGGGTCCTTTACGACAACTCAAAGAGTGCTGTGATGGTTGATGGTAACATAACTGATCCATTCCAAGTTACCACTGGAGTGCTACAGGTGGATGTTCTCGCTCCATTTTTGTTTATATTAATCATCGACTACCTGATGAAAAGAGCAACAGCCGACAACCAGTCGGGCGTAGTGACACACCCTCGTCAGTCAAAGATTGGAGAAATCTTGTAGTCGCCTGCTCCGCAGTCGAATGATGATGATGATCCTTGGGTACTTTGGCTCATACTCTTTACCGCAGTTCCTCACCCCGGGGTCCTCACCCAGTATGCATTATTTTGTATACCATGTATATCTTCCTGTAATTTCTTAACATAAGTTGCCAGATTTCTTGAAATAAGAGACTCCCCCCCCCCCCCCCCCCCCTTCATAATTCTAAATCCAAATCATTGTCACATTTTGATGTTACACAAAATAATGTGTAAAAAGTCCTCTTTTCTCTTTCTTTTTGCTTTTGATTTTTCCCACATTTTTCTCCCTGTATATTTCTTGTTATTTCCCTGCTTAGTGTTTTATCATATTAACATACTCTGTGTAAATATCAGTGAACTTTCCAAGCTAATCTGGCTCTATATTCTTATAAATAAATTATGAAGTAACATCAAGATGTACCTGGGACACATCTAGTAGCTGACAAATTTTCATATTAATCTTGCACG